>VZRV01004346.1:1596608-1776580 GCA_013398115.1 Falcunculus frontatus | reverse complement strand
CTCCTCATTGGCCCTCCCGCGCCGCCTGCCCGGCTGCCCATTGGCTGGCGGCCCTGCCCGTTCGCGCGCAGGCGCGGGGGCTGAGGGCGGGGTCGCTCGCGCGCGGCCCCTCAGGGCGGAGGCTCCGGCGGCCTTTCGGGAGCGGCTCCGTGCGGGGACCGGAGCGGAGGCAGCTGGGGACGTGTCCCTGCTGAGGTGACTGCCCGGCGGTGCGGTCATGGGTGTCAAGCAAAGTGCCCTCCCAGCCCTGTATGTGCTCCGGGGGTTGCTGTCGTCTCCTCATAGACAATTACTTTGGGGGCCACCCCACAGCCGGGGAGGCTGCTCGGGTCCCTGCCGTTATGGAGCATCTTTGGCACTCTTTCCATGTTACCTGGAGCGTCCCTTTTGGGAAGTCTCCTCTTACCTCTGCCATGTGGATGGGTCCCAGGTGGAAGCCAGTCACTTCTACCGTGCTTGTAGTGAGAGGACAAGAGGCCTTAAGCTGAGTCGGGGGAGATTCTGATTAGATATTAGAAAATAGGCTCTATGCTCTCTTGGACTGAATAAGTGTGATGCTATAGGTTGGTGGCCGATTTTAAGTGCTTAAAACTACTGAGGACTCACAGGAATCGAAACAGATCATTGGTGGGACTTGCAGACTGGTTCAGCTCTGAAATTACTTAGAGTTACAGAATCACTAAGGTTAGAAAAGTCCTCTAAGACCATTGATCCCAACCATTAACCCAGCAGCCTGTGTTCACCACTAAACCACGTGCCCAAGTGCCACAGCCTCACACCTTCTGAACACTTCCAGGGATGGTGATTGTCAGTGCTTGACCACCCTGCCCATGAAGAAACTTTTCCCAATATCCAATCTAAACCTTTCCTGGCACAACTTGAGGCCATTTCTTCTTGTTCTGTCATTTGTTACCTGGGAGAAGAGACTGACCCCACCTGCCTACAACCTCCTTTCAGGTAGTTTTAGGGAGCAAGACTTTGTAGACTTGATTAAACTTCTTAGCTGAAAAAAAAAAAAAAAGCAGTTCCCTTGTAGGTTTTGCCTTTTTGGGACCAGGTGAATTTAGTATAAGAGCAGATTAGACAGTACATGAAGTCATTCAGCAGAGGAAATGATTAATGATTGTGCAGGCTTGCTATGGAGACCTTTATGTTGTATCAGGTCATGATTTACCTTTAAAAGCAGGTAAAGGGCAGGGCTGGTGTGTTAAATTTCAAACAATTAAAGATTTTTGAGGTGGCTTTTTTTGTGTGTTGGTTTGTGGTTTTTTAGTGGGTGGTGGGGTTTTTTTTGGTTTTTTAGTTGTTGTGTTGTTTTGTTTTTCCCTGTAGGGAGTGGTGAAGAAGTCTCCAAGTTAATACTCTGTTCAGTCAATTCATTTACCAGCTCAGCTGGCGACTCACCTTGAAGCAAGTCACGGCACCTCTCCCTTCCCCTGTCAATGAGGGTAATAATTCAGGGTTATCTTACAAGGTATTTTAAAGACTAAGTCTTGTACCTGTAACCATGTGACCGGGTATTGACATTGGTTCATGACCTATAAATATATGTGCTTTCTGGTTTTGAGACAGTTAACTTGTGACCAAGTTTTACAGCAGTCTCTTTTAAGAAATTCGTCTGGTTTGCACGCAGTAAGATGCGTTTTCCCAGTGGAATTCAGGAAGGTAGTAACTTTAAGTGGGCTGGGTTTAGTTAGCTTTTTGTATTTACAGCTGTAAGTGGCATCCAAAAGTTTTACTTGCACTACAAATTTGACTGCAACAAATGTGATAGTAATGAATTCAAGAATCCCTCTGAATCCTCTAAGTGTGGTTTTAGTGTTACACTGTTTTCAGTATTGTAGACCTTTTGTTAGTGCGTGAGGGGGTTTTTGTTGTTGTTTGGGCTTTTTGATTTGTGGGGTTGGGTTTTTTTTGTTTGGTTTGAGTTTTTTTGAGGGGGATTGTTGGTTTTTGTTTGGTTTTGGTTTTTGTTGTTCTTCCTGCAAAATGTCTGCTAAGAGGCCTTAAAAATGTGGGGAACTAACACTTGGCACTTTGGCAACAGGGAGGAAAGCAGTGAACAGATCTTCAGAGGATGCCAGATGTGTGCCCTTGTGGAGAGAGCATTTTGCCTCTGCTGGAGGGTGAAAGTAGCTGTGTGGATAAGGTAGGTTTTATTTGCAATGTTTCCCACTGTTTAACATACTGCTTCTCATACTTCTGCTAGTGGCAACTTTGGATTAGCCTTGAATTTACCTGCACTCAATCTCCCTTTGTCAAAATAGCTTTTACTTCAGCCAAGAAATAGCTAACTGCTTTTGTTTTCTGAAAATTTATGTTACCATTTTGAGGTATTCTTGCTTTTAAAAAACTTGGGAATTTTGAAGTTGGCCTTGAATATAATACTTGTTATTCATGTTCAAAACATATTTGAAAGAGAGCTTTATGCAGCATGACTTCTGAGGTGGTGAAATACTGCTGGGTAAAGAAGTTGTGGGAAAGATGAGGTGAAAGGCAGATTTTTGCAGCGTGATAAGTAATCAAGGAAGAGAATATATACCATTTATGCCTTTTTAAAAAGCTGAAAATATTGCCCAGGCTCTAGTGAAAGGTGACCCAGCAGTGCAGTAGCAGTGGGTGAGAAGAGCAAAAGGCAGCAAGAGTAAGGACTGGGGCTTCAGACCAAAGCCCCCAGGAGCTCTCGGTGTGGTCTCTTGGGCTGGTGTAAACAGCCCTTGGAGGCTTCCCATCTCTAAAGAACCAGAGCTTCATCTACTAAAGAGATGAACCCCACTGTCCCTGGGCAAAAAACAGTGGTGCAAAGTCTGAAAGGGAGATTAGTTTGCTGCCTCATCAAGTATGTGATGCTGTAAGAGGATTGGATTTGCATATCCAAGGAGCAGTGAGTTTTCCTATTATTGATTACTTTGGATTCCCAACTTAATGTTTGCTGCGTTGCTCTAATTGCCCCTACGAAGGTATTTAGCTAAAAGTCTATAGGTAATTTCACATGGGTTACAAGGTAGCATTGGTCATTACTAATGGGCCAAAATAATGAAATACAGTTTTCAAGTGAAGGCTTGAGGTCTATAAATGGTGGCTGGAGCTCAGCTTGCAAGTGATCATTGCAGGTGGATTGATGCTGCTACAAGATCCATTGGTATGTGCTGAGACGTGTCCTTGGTAAGATCACTTCTGGTATTATCACTTTTTAATAGTTTGGTTTGAAAACAATCTTACTGCACAACACAAAAGTCCGGCCAGTAGGAGGGGTAACTTTTCCTCCTGAAATAAAAATATTGTTTCCGTTTTTTGCATGTTATTTTTGGATAAATCATCATTTTATAGCGTCTCTACAGAAATTCCTCCTTTTCTTGTCCTGAACCAAAAGCTGTTTTTGAGCATGTGATGTAAACTGCTATGTGACTGACAGATGAGCTTGAATATAAAAATGTTATTGTCAGTATTTTCTTTATAATGGATGAAATCGGAATTCTGTCAGACTTCGAGCGCCATTACAAAGCTTTTACCTCCTTTCTCCCCATTACTCATAATTTTTAAAGTGTTTGCTCTGTAGGATTTAAATATACTTCTATTTGCTATAAACCTACAAGAAGGGAGAGACATCTACGAGAAAAAGGATGCTTTTAAACCTGTAAAATTGAGTGTACTGCTTCTATTACTTGAAGTTTTGCTTTTATGTAGTGAAGAATTATCAGGAAATTTCACATCTGGTATGTTTCAAAAAGGCTGCAACAAAGTTATTTTAATAAGAAAAATGAATGCATGAATTATTTAAAATAGTTGGTGCAACTGTTCCTATTAACTAATCCAGGCACTTGGAAGGCAATTACACTGAGCTTTGACAACACTGCCAACCCACTGCACAGTGCCTTATGCCAAAAGCTATTGTTGTTTTATTGACCACGTTCGCCATTACATATGCATATGAAAAAACAGAGGCATTTTCATCGGGATTACCCTAATAGCATTAAGAGATTATTTTTTAAATTTCCTTGGAAGGAAATTCACTTAAATGAGATTACTTATTACTTGACTGGTTTCCTATCATGCTTCTATGTTTAGGTAAGTGGAGTCCATTAGAGTATAAAGTTTTTTAAAAAACTGATTTTATACATTAATGATTTCAAATAAAAGAGAAGTACTATATTTGTGCACAGCTTCTTTTGAGAAAGTTAAGTCGATGCTCTGGTTAGGAGAGATAACACTTTTTGTCCCCCTTGGTGGCCCCCCTAGTGTCACCATTAGTTGCTAATTACTTGCAAACAAATAAACAATTAACTCCTCGTGCCTCTTGGTGGGAGAGTTTTCATTGACATGCTAAAACTTTCTAATAAAGGATTTTAATTAATGACGTTGCAAATCCAACCCCCTTGTCAACATAGCTATAAGGAGGACTTGTGGAGAAATGCAAGTACAGTACCCCTGCTATGCTGGCTGAGGGCGAAGGCATGGCCGGTCCCTCGCTGTGTGCTGCTAACACAGCAGCTTCTCCGGATCTGCACAAGGTGCCCGGCTTTGGAGAGAGTAAAACCACACAGTGCTCCTTCTCAATTGAGAGTATATTGGGACTGGAGCAGAAAAAAGATGGCATTCCAGCTGGGAAACCTCACAGACCCTGGATGGATGCATGCACCAGTTTGGGTAAGTCAGTCTGTTTTGTAACCTCTCAAGCTTTTACCCTTTAAAAGTATTGGCATGTTTCTACTGCAAACCAGTAAATTGAAGCTCTCCTTTTCTTGCTCTTTGTAGTTTTAGGTGATGACAGTAATCCCCATCTGCAAATCCCTGTTGTTTGCTATGAAAATCCATTATTTAATGCTAGAAGTGATCCAGTGCAAGAGGAAAAAGTTTTGAAATGTGAAAAATATTTTTCAGTCACTGAAAGGCTGTCTTTCAAACGAGAATTGAGCTGGTACAGGGGTAGAAGACCACGAACTGCATTCACTAGAAACCAGGTAGGGCTTTCCTCAGTGCTTAACAAATGAGTAACAATGTAGTTTAGTAAAATGTTGGAAGAAACCTCTAACAGCTAATAAATTCAATGTGATGTACCTTTGCAGAGAGAAACGTAATCAGGAACTAGTGTAAATTAGCAGGAATGTTGCTAATTTCAGCAGACCTGTGTTTATGTATGAATTCAGAATTGTGCAAACACTGATCAGAAGCCTCCTGTTGACCAAACTAAACTGTTATTTATGTATTACTGCTATGAACACAGTGATAACTATTCAACAAGTGTGTTTCATCTCCTCAGATTGAAGTATTGGAAAATGTTTTTAAAATGAACTCCTACCCCGGCATTGATATTAGAGAAGAGTTAGCTCGCAAATTAGAGTTAGATGAAGACAGGATCCAGGTAATTAAAAATTTATTTGAACTTTTCTGTAATTTCAGCTATATGTACTCTCTGGTTATATAAGTAAGTAGTTTGACAGCAGTAATGAGAATGTTAACATTCTCAATTTAAATCAATGTGTATACATGTAATATGCCTTCAATGATTTGTGAAATGGAAACCATCAAATTCCTTCTGAAATATAAAGCCTTCCATAGCATTGATGAGGTATTCATCACTATAACATTTCCACAATATCTGCTCTGTTAATCTCTAGTTATTATGTGCAGAACTTGACAATTTCCTTAAAATCACATTTATATTTTGCTTGTCACCATATCTGAGTAACAAATTTGAAACAGGTATGGACATAATTTGTGTGACTGCCTGCACGTTTTGCGAGACTGCCAGTAGAGCATAGATGTGTTAAACGAGTGTTTGAACCTATGTCTTTATCTGGCCAAAAGCAAAATCTATTCAGAGATATTAATTATTGGTTTCCAGGTAGTTCAGTGTGATAAGAAGCATACTGTAAACATTAGAATTTGGGCTTTGCTCTGTTGTTTATCTGTTGTTTGATGCAGGTACTATATTGGGCTTGATGGGAAACTTGATGTTGCAAATAGTGAAGCAGCTGAAGAAATAGCACCATAAGATGTGAGGGAATTCCAGATATTCAGTTTCTTCCAGGGTCTGATTCTGTCACTGAATTTATTACAAGTTCTTGTATTAATTAAAGTGAAGCTGATTCTTACATTCCAGTTTAGCTGGGAATATTATTTTCTTCATCTGTGGTGTTAAAATTACAGCAGGTAATTTACATGCTATCATCTGCAGATTTTAAATTTGTATTGACCTTGCAAACTGCTGTCATCACACAAAATATTGTAATGCTGTGTGAATACTTTCCACTGCTGTATTTCTGAAAAGCATCCCTTTTCTTTCCATTTTAGATCTGGTTCCAGAACCGTCGTGCAAAGCTGAAGAGATCACACAGAGAATCTCAGTTTCTAATGGTGAAGAATACTTTCACCTCCAGCCTGCTAGAATAGAAGGAAGGATGGCTTGCTGTTACAGTACTACTACAGAAAATGAAGAATTCTCCATAACCTGTATTAAGTAATGATATAGTAATTATGATTTTATGCCCAGATTTGAAAGTTTATTATAATTTTCATTCCAATAAACTGTAAATATTCAAAGTACTATTATAATCTAGTTTTTGTGGAAAGAGTGAACTTTTCCTATATACTTGAGCAAGTATTTTCAAAGAAGTTGAGATATTTTTGCAGTTTAAAAAAGTGCAAACCCTGGGTTGCACAAGATTTTCAGCTACTGTGAATTACTACAGATGACTTGACAAAGCTTTGTGGTTTTAGAAGAAGTCTGTTTCAAGTCTGAAATAAACCAGATGCAAAATAGATTTTGCTACTGGAAACAGTTTGTCACATTGGAGTTTAAATAGCTTATTTATAAAGCATATGATAGTTTTCATAAAGAACATAATTTTTAGGAAAAGGTCTCTCAGATGGAAGGACTAATATTCAACTGACTCTTCAGTTTGAACAACTGCTCAGTTGAAAGAAGCTGACAATTATGATCTTTTTATATCATTTTAATTAATTTATGTTATTCGCCTATTTAAGTCTTTATCTTGGTTATCTCCTCTCTTGTCAGTGTAAGTGTTCCAGTTATGGAAGTTGCCCTATTATCTTTTAATGACAGAATGTAGCATTTTATGGGATCAAATCAGTGGGGACCAGGCCAGATATCCAGATCATTGCCATTAATTTTAGGGTGTTGAATTCATTTTTATCAAACAGTACGTGAAAGTTAATTATCCTCATGTTTGATATTCAGCCTGAAGTCAAGGAGAGCCTTGCATGAGAAAACCCCACCCAACTCTTCATGGCCACAATGTAGGGAAACATTTTAAGTACAGGTTTGTGCTGCTCTTTGTTCAGCAGAGCTCTGAGCACTTGCCTCAAGTGCTGGTGACCTTCTGTGAGACTCCAGCCTGTGTTTCTTGCTAGGCATAAATTCTACATTATCTCATGAACAAACACAGTATTGCTCTTCCCTTCTCCGTGCTTGTATCCATATCTGTTGTCCAATAGGATGAAAGGTAAGTTGAGAAAATAGGGTGATAGAAAATAATTTTATGTTGTCTCACACTAGGAAAAGCTGAACCCCAACAGGAGGTGTGATCCAACTTCAGTCCTTGCTTAGTTTCGAATGATAGTTTGAGCTATGAGTGTTTAAATAAAAAACCATTTCTATATTTTATGAAAAATATCACTGATAAACTGCATTACTTTAGAACTGGGCTACAGATATTGGCCCTTCTGTGTTCTTAACTTCATTGGCTCATTGCCTTCACTTTTATACAGAATCCTAAAAATCTTGAATCGTTTGACTTTGCTCCTGGAAATCTTATTTTAATATGAAAATAACAAATTTTTATCCGATGTTGAAATGTTAATTTTTTGTGCTTTGTTGGGTTTGGGAAATAATGTTCCTAACTGCACTTCTGTTGTATCCTGCATTCCAAAATACTTAGGAGAACATTCACAAGTAAAGCAATTTAAATTGAGTCAGATCCATTAGGAATAGTTTTTAGAGAAACTGAAATCTCAGTTAATATACCTGCCTGATCTGGTAAAGGCAAAGACAATATTGGGAATGCATTCTTCTGTTTTGTTTTTCTTCACACCTCAAAACATATATTGCCCATACCTTAACCTTATTGCAGGTAATCTGAAACTATTGTCTACTTTGCTTCTGGAAACAAGGTTTCCATCAGCAACAGATTAGACTAATCTGTACAGATTGATTGCCTAAGAACCTTACTCTATTATCTAGCAAATACCTAAATACACCTAATGTCTGCTATAATGGAACTTGTCTCAAGTGTCGGAAGTCTCACAAAGCAATTTAAGAGAAGCAGTAGAATAGTAGCAGAATAATAATAGCACCAGCCCTGGTATCCTGCTCTCCATTAGCAAATGTTACCAGCAGGATCTTTGGTGTGAGGTACTAGGGGTGTCCTACATAGTGCTAAGGGGGAAACAATTTAAAAGCAGAGTTGCATTTGCTTCACTTCGCTTAGCTTGTTCTTCCCAGAGTAAAGGAATCAGCAAGTCAAAAAAAGGCCTCTCACTTTACATTTATATCTACTCTCACCAGCATGGGTTTAAATTGTGCCCATCACTTTCTCAAATACAGCTGGATTTTTTTTCCACCTTGCAAAGTATTAGTCTGGACTCCACAGGGTCTTTGTCTTGTAGTTGCTGGCAATATGCAGGGTTCCCTTGGCAATGTGTGTGACAGCTCCGTTACCTGTGCAGGCACTGCCAGGCCAGGAACCGCAGTGGGTGAGGCGGTCGGCAGAGGCCACCCTGGGTGCTGGAATCCAGCCCTGCCCCAGTTTTGCATGCTCTGCCTTGCAGTGTTTCTGTTTGTCTCTTTGCCCTTCAGAATGTAGAAAAGTCTCAGTCTTTTTTTATTCTAGTTCTAGCTTAAGCTCGTGAAGCCACAGCCTTTGCTTTCCAGTCATGTTGCTTTGCTTTGGCTCCAGTGATCATTTGACCCTTGTGATAAGCTGATACGTTGACTAAGATGGAGAAAAACTGTTCTAGCAAAAAACCCTCTCAGTCTTAATATGGGCAAGCTGTCAGGTCAACAGCCATCGATAGCTACAATTTAGGCTCAGTCAGGTTGATACTGGGCCTCTGTCTCTGACTGTACTGGGGCTTAAATATTCTGGTTGTGTTTTCCATTGGGCTGCATAATAATTTGTTTTAAATTGATGTTCTTCTCTTAATCACTGTCTCTATCTTAAATTTTTTTCCAACTACAAATTTCAGCAGTGCCCAGTGCTGTCCAAAAAAGATGAGCTATGCTTATGGTCTAAAAGCAGATTCACATTAATTTAAACCAAAGAGCCAATGCTCCCAAAGTTCTGTTTTGAGGTCACTTGAAACATGGATAAAAGCATAAAGCTTCAATGTTAGCATGAAAAGCCCAGGTTGAAACAGCATTCATTTTAAATTGCCATTTAACACTTTGAATTTGCAACTATTTAGTTTGTCAAGTCCCTGCTTACAAATAGCAAGCCAAGACACCAGCAAACCACGTTACGATTTTTCTTGTGCTTGGATACATCTACATTTTTCTACTTGTTCAAAGTTTTGTATTGGAAATACTTCTGAAGAGATGAAACCTGTGACTTCTATAGTTGTATGCATGAAGATTAACATTGTGCTCAAAGCATTATTAAAATGAAATGTGACTTTAAAAATAATCCAGCATTTTTTATGTGACTGGATTTTAACAAAAGCCTTGTATAAAAGCAGCATAAAATCATTTGCAAACTCCTTGAGTTTATCTAACATGAAAATAAACTACTCTTAAATGATTGACACCAACTCTCAGGTTTAACTAACAATCGTAAAATCAAAGCTTTCTAGAAATTGATTGTAAAACAACTTTTTTACTCCTTGGATTGACTTAGTTTCCCGATTAATTGTTAGACTGATGATCTTTGCATGGGAAATTTAAGGTATTTTATTTTCAAAAATACTTTGGAGCTATAGTGATTGACTTGAATTATTATTTCATGTCCTGTTTATTTGTGTCATGGATTCACCTTGAATCAAAATCCCACTCTGTTACTTTTACACAAGCTATTTAGAATATCTTATGTACACATTTGGTAATGAAACAGTAAAAAGACTAATAATAATCATTTTATGAGGGGGAGCTGGTGCTGTTCAATCTCTTGGGGGGCATAAGGATCCCACCTGATTGCACCACACAGGGAGTTCTTGTGGTCACAGTGGGCAAACAGGATTGTTGGTGAGGGAGAGGAATCCAGGGCTGCTGAAGGGCCTTCAGTTCTAGATTCCTTTTGGGAGGAATAGTTCCCGGACTTGTATGACATGAAAGGGCTACACAGAAAATATGGAAACCAGTCTGTCTATTTTGGGCACCCAAAGTTGATATTGGTGGGGCCAGCAGTATTTTTAGGAGAATCCCAGGAAGTGGAGTGCTGCTTTGCATGGCACAGTGCACTTACCACTGAAGTTTTGCTTTCTTAGATTGACTAGCAAACTGGAAAACTAATCATGTACTTGTTGAGTTTAGAAACAGCAATAAGGATTTCTTCTAATACCTGTTTCTTTTCAGGACACTGTTTATTAAGCAAGGAGGTAAGACCATGATCAAAAATGCTTAGGGATATACAGGCTTTGGTGTATCTGGGTGTAATTGCCAATGACTTTCATACCCCTGGGTATGTTCTATATTTGATCCCATGGATGTGCTGTGGGGCTCGTCTTAGAGTGATAGAAAAAGTAATGCACTGCTCGTGCCTTAATAGAAAAATAAAAGGGGAAAAAAGAGAATGAAAAAGCAGTGAAAGAGTAGGTTTTGCAGGTGTGTTTTGATCCATGTTCTGAATCAGTGGGTGTAAAGTCCAATGTCTTGAGCAAACAGAATATGTTGTGGATTCACACAGGTGCCAGTAATGCTTTAGATACTAAATTTCAATCAGGGTCATCTGGCTTGAGATGTTGTAAGGACGTGTATGTGCGGCCAGTAACATTGATACAACACCTAGACTGAAAGGGAAGTAAATATTCCTTCTTTCTGGATTTATGTTCCAGGATTTTTTTCTCCTAGTTCCTAAACCAGGATTTCCTCTGCCACTAGGATGGCTTGAGAACACCATGACTATAGTCTGTCACTCTTTTCCTTAATCTTGTGCAATTTGGAGCAAAAAGGACAGAAGTAGGCAGGTGGTATAAGGTAGTCCCCTTCATTAAAAATTACCTATGTCATTAGTCTTGTTATTAATCACTATAAAATTTTGGGAATTTGCAATTTTTAAATTGCATGTTTCAAACTCGTTATGTCATTGTGACCTTTAAAAAAAAACCCCATAACCTTGCACCAACTCAATTATTGTACCTTCTTTTTCTCCGATCCTTTCTTGCTCTCTTGGCACTGAATTTTTATTTTACCAGTCCATGACATTTTACTACTTCTAAGGTTTTAAATGCCTGCCCACAATTTCTAGATTCTAGATTCTTGTCTGTATAACCAAATTATGTTTTATATATTAAAAGAAAATGAATATATGTGTTTTAATGATAGATTTCACACTTTTAATCTTTAGAATTTTATTGTATGGATCATAGAAACTGAATCCCAAGATATTTTGGAGATTACTATGAATGACGCTATATGAAGGAAATTAAGAAGACAGCAGATAAAGTATTCTGCACTTAAAATTGCTGGCTATTTATTTGGCTTTTCCATATAAAGACAGGCTTTAAAGTCATAAATTTTGAAACGGTTTTAGTCTGTACTTGAACTGCCTAGAAAAGTGCTGGACTTCTTCTGCCCTCTGGTGGCTGGATTTAGTAATGACAGCCGCACGTGTTCGGGGGTTTCATTCCGCACTCTGGAGTGGGGCCGTGGGCACGGGATGCCCTCGGGGCATTGACTGATCCTTCCAAATACACAGCAGCTGTGACCGAATTGATATTGTGCACGCATGCAAATGCTCGATGTCAGGCCGGATTTTCCAAAGCTCTGAGTGCTCAGTATTGAACAGAACCTGCTGATGGGTGGGTGCTTAATATTTTTGATACTTTGAGCAGCCAACTTTTTAAACTCTTGCCTCTAAATGAATTTAGGCTGCTGTCGTGATTATGTGTCTGTAAGACTGCCCAGCGTTGTCGGTTTGTGGTAGGAGAATTATTTTTGCATTCTAGAAAGAAATTCTCAGGAAGAATTTCTTCCCAGAAGGGGTTGTTAAACATTGGGACAGGCTGCCCAGGGAGATGCTGGAATTGCCATCCCTGGACATGCTCAAGAAACCACTGGATGTGGCATTTAGTGCAATGGTCTGCTTGACAGTGTGGTGCTTGGTCAAGGGTTGGACTCGGTCTTAGAGGTCTTTTCTAAGCTAAATGATTCTGTGAAAGCTTTTGACAAATTATCCTGCAGTTCTAAAAAACCCCACTCATTGTGGTGTAAAACTTAGAATGACTTCTGGTAGAATATCTGCTAATGTAATTCTTCTGTGATAATAAATACAGTGTTGTCAATGCAAATATTTGCCAGGCAGAAACACTTATTGCCACCAGACTTTTGTTTTTCATTGTTTCATCGAATTAGAAGGATAAGAAATTACTTCATGCTATTTAAGTACTGTGCATTTCTTAACCATTTTTATTACATTTCAAAGCATTCTGTCAGAGCAAAATATTTAAAAAAAAATTAAAATATGATAGGATCCACTTTAATTTGTCATGATTCAAATATTTGTAGGCTTCTTTCACTTCAGAGTTTAATCTCATCAAGCGCTACAGGATGTGGCTACCTGACAATATTACTGCAATTTGCTCTAATTCATTTTGGCAGAGAAAGGAAGTCAGAGGGAAGCATTCTCAGGTGGCATCAACACTGCCCTTAGAATGCTGAGACTTTTGTAAAATTTAAGTTGGTTATGTGGAAAATCTTTTCTTGGGGACGTTTTTGTTTAAATAAGAAAGCTGATTCAATCTTTTCCTTCTCTCCTCTGTAAACATATGATCCCAGGCAGTTAGTTTTATCACACATTATGCTTTAGGAGGACTGGTATTTTCAGTGATTGTTACTATTATAATCTAATTAGAAAGAAATAATAATTATCTATTGTAATTTACCATATTAACAGGCTTTAACTTTCCATGGAGTCTTAACAAATCTTGTTCACTGCATTTGATCACTCTGTTATTATCTGCATATTTATCTTAATTCTTTCCAAAAATAAGCAGCTAACTCAATCCTGATATCCAACTGCTTCAAATTTGTGTTTTAAAATAATATGCCAGACTGTAGATAAAAAGAACCATGAGTTTGTTTGTTGGAGAGGTAGAGCTGCCAGCAACAATTGTCATTCCTAACAGGGCCCTTCCTCTGTTTTTTTTTAGCTCAGTCATGTAGAATTGCTGTGCATTCTTTTGTAAATCTGTTATAAAATGTCTTAAAATTACATTAGAATATTTTAGAGAATATCTATAATATAAACAAAAAATGCAATTTCCACATGTCCCCAGCCTTTGTATTTTCTTTTGTTTGTGTATTTCCCTTTGTGGGAGTAGAATGAGGTGCTATTGACAAAGGGTTTTCCAATTTTCTTCCACAATGGTTGCACAATAGTCAGACTTCTTTTAATTCTTCCAGTCATGTTTCTATTGTTCTGCAGTGGTATCTGTTACAAGTTTCTCTATGCATTTTAATTGTAAAAAATTTCAGAACATTTTCTTTAGCCTTAATTACCCTTACCTTTTGGCCTCAAATAACAAATGATGTCATCCCAAAGTGCTTGAGCAAATAGCTCTCCCTCAGTGAAATGGGAAAGGGTTTAAGGCAGGTTATGCTCAGTGAGGGGTCCCTTAGTGTGCTCGGATTAATTTTGCAGACATTGCCACAGGATGCTGTTGAATTGCACAATAGACTGTTAAATCAGGTTAGGGTTGTTCTCCCACCCCACCTCCCTCCCCCGTATTTCCCTGCAGAAGGAAAATGACAGGCTGTCTGCATGGGAAGCATTGTGCTGCAATAAGAAAGGGTTGAGAGTAGAATTAAAACTGGGAACTTTTGTAGAGACATTACTTCATTATCATTTCTGGCATTTATTCAAACTGCATCATGAGGATCTTGGTTTGCATTTTTAATAGCTGTTTGAGATAAAATTTCTATACTGCGGAAATACATTATTTTTAAATGGAACATTACAAATTATTCACTTGTTAAAGAATAAAACATAAATAACTTTGGGGATACAGTTGTTGGTTCGAAATATTTTTAGTTCAACAGAATTTTTATTGAAAAATGACTCATCCATGCAATTTTTAATTTTTTTTGCATCATAAATCTACTCCTCTCTAAAAGTGCAGTTTCATATTACACCTAATCCAGTGTAACACAAGACTGCTGCTGAAAGATGCAGTCCTGCCCTGCTCCCTCAGAAACAACATGTGGCCACAGGGTGAGTCAGTTCAGGGTGCTTTTGGAGCAGGGAGGAGTGTGCTTGGTGGCACATCACTAAGATGAACAATCTTAGAGAACTTCCTTTATTATATTCATATGAATGAACAGATACAAAACAGAAATACAGAAAGTTGACATTTGGCTGCAAACATTTTCTGCCAGTAGAAGAAGGAGGCCTCTATACAATACAGGGAACTGTGAGGTCTGGGGAGCTGTAATATTATATGAAGATTTGCATCCATGGATCACTGACAAATTGTTAATTTGATGATGATCAGAAGTAATTTTCATATGATAGTTGTTTGCTTTAGTTCAGTCATTTCCTTTTCACCATAACACACTCCTACATCTGATGCTGACTTGAGCCTCTAGGAATATAGGGCTTAAACTTCTCTGGTCATTAAGTGCAATTTCCTGTAGAAGAGATTAAGTCATCCAGATAGGTCACAAGACCATTCACTCCCTTCTCTCTGAGCTCTACAAGCCTCAAAACATCCCCAAATATCTGGAGAAAGACTTGAGATTTTTGAGAAAAATCTCAAACATGACACCGTGACAAAAAAGTGAGCAGGAGAGGAACATCCCTGCTGGTACAGTCCAGGGAATTCTGGAAGGTCTGCCTTAGTCAGCAGTAAGGACTGGATACTCAGTTTCAGGACCTGTTGCAAAGCATCTGGATACAGAAATGGTGGCTGTCAGTGTCAAAGTAGAATTCATGCGCCTAATTCCACTTTCCCATCTGGACACAGCAGCAGCTACTCCGAAGTGCCAATAAATGTGTGGCCACAGCAGGAGGCAGCTGGCTGCCAGGACAGCCTGCTGGGGGCTCTTTGCCACTCCTGAGAGAGAAGCAGCCACTGCAGTGGAATTGTTCTGGAGGCTTGCACCGACTGGTACCGTCTGGATGACCTTAGGAAGCAGAGTGTGTCTCTACAGAAAGCAGCAAATTAAAACCAAAGAATGCTACACACAGGGGTCTTTTCCTGTCCTTCTAAGGCGCAGAGTCTTTCCTGACTCCAAATCTAATTATTGGTTTAGGCCTGAGCACGTGTGCAAGACATAAAAGCAGGCATCTTTATGACTCAGTGCTTAAGTTTCCCCATCTATAAAATGGGACTGGTAATACAGATTTTTCTTTGCGAGCTCTGTGTTTTGTGAATTTTTGTCACATTTCTCAAGGCCTAATGATTTAACAGTTGCCTTGAACGAGATGGGTATTTGTATCAATTGATAGATTTGATTCAAATTTCAGTTCAGTTTTATGGCTTGAGGTTGCTTTCTTATCAGTTAATAACCTTTCACTTGAGCCTGACCGGATCATTTGAAACTATGGCATGTTATAATACAGAAGATACCGTGGAACCAGAACTTTTGTGACCCCTGACACAGGTGGGAATTTTCATGCCCTTGCTGGGAGTGTCCGCATCCATTTCAAACTTGTTCATTTTGATCTTAAAGTTTGATACTGGAAGATGGTTCTTCCTCTATTTTATGAGCTCGGTGCTCATCCCATAGATAAACCATCCCCATGGAAGTGGGACAATTTCATATAAGTGGGTATTTTCAAAAGATCTGATTTTCTGTCTTCAGGTGTCTGCCAGATGAAGTTCAAGAAGATACTCACATTGAGTGGTTTCTGTTCTGGGATCTCTTCTAGCACATTGTCTGCTTGATTCACTGCATCTCATCCTGATTTCCCAACAGTGGGCAGTGTCTGTCTGTAACAGGAATTATTGTCTTACTGCAATATTGTCATATTGCAATAGTCATGATTGTCTGACTTAGCTGAATACTCCACAGGCCTGATGCATGCTCTCTGCACCAAGGTGAGCTGTTTGTATGATTTCTTTTGCAGTCAAGGTCAGTCTCTCTTGGGAGTGCTAGAAATATGAACTATGGATGGAGCACACAGCTTCCAAGTCCAAGAATGATTTTTTGCTGAGCAATAGAACGTTTTTGTAGGGAATTTTTAACCATATTATCAGGAATTTTTGGTACATGAGTTTTCATGTTTTTATAGGAATTGCTGAGTTCTCACTGTCTCCTCCATCTGGGAACAGCTGCTCAGAAAGGGGAAGAAAAAAAAGGGATTTTTAGCTTTAAGCAAGGAGGGAAAGTGGCAACCAAAACCAGCTGTAGAATGCAGGATATTGATACCCATGACTTTTGGATAGTATGCATTCTATACTGCTCAGAAACAAGAGACTGTTGTAAAAAGGACAAAAGAACCTACAGACAAGCAGAGTCCCCACGGCCACTTTTGCCCTTCCATGAGCTCGCAGCAGTTTGGAGACTCCAGTTAGAAACATTAACCGCAGTCATTTGATTCCTACCTCTCCACTACTGTTCTCCACAAAAGATTTCAGTGGAAATTATGGATCCAAAGCAATGCAATACTTCTGTATTCAGCCAGTTCACTCCTGGGATAAGTCAGACATGGTGGCAGTATGGAGGAATTGTTTTTCAGACGTGTCATTAGCGTAGGCAGAACTATTGGGAAGGAGGTATCAATGCTGGTTTTGTCAGATGGCATCTTTGCTTTGTGCTGCTAAATTTGAGGTCTCAGTAAATATGCCCAGTCATTTTGCTGCTTTCTGGGTACTGCCAGTGCAGCCAGTGGCAGCTGTGAGTTCTTCAGTTATTCTGCTACCGAGGCATTGGAACTATTTGTTGTGTGTCTGTTTTTGTTAAAATCATCATAGGCTAGATGTGCATCAATGGCACAGATAATGCTAATTTTGTCCTCACTTAAAAATTACAGCTTCTCCAGCAGTCTAGATCTCACTTAATGGAAAAAGCCAAACGGTTTTCCTCATGGTTTAGAAGATTTAATTGCAGATCAGTGGCATTATGGTCAATGGGGAGTCCTTGCTTGTCATAGGTGGTTATGGGAAGCAGAGGTATTTACTGACCTTTAAATGAACTGTACATATGTCTCCCTTTCTTTAGCCATGATACTGTGTTATTTTATGTCCTTTGTAATTCATTCAAACATAAAAGGACTAGATATTTACAGATTTTATGCAGCCTGACTTGATTAAAAATAAAAATGCTCATACAGTTTTCAAGCCTGTTAGATCACTTCTGAGTAATGCAAGGAGAAAGTAAAGCAGGAATACCCAGACAGAAATGTGGTGTACCAAGAGAAAATGTGCTAAACTTCCATTCTGGCCTGAGTATACTTGACCATCAAAAACATCTCATCATAAAATCAGTGAAATTCCACCTAGAGACTTAATATTACCTTTTTCAGAATTCCAGCCTGCAGGGGCAATGGAGATCAAAAGTAAGAACCTTTTATTCCCAGAGCCGCAAAGAACTATGGCCTAATCTGTGATTTTTGCTAAAAAAAAAGTTTAATGGCAAAAATGTAACTTCTGTTCATATCACAATGAAGGGCTGTAGCCATCCTGAAGTCACAAACCTGTTTTCAAAGATAACTGTGAGTGCCAGGGCTGTGATTCATCAACTTAAACAAGCAGTTTAAGAAAGTTTTATTGTATTATTTTCACCACTGGTCACAAAGGACGGAAAACCCTATGACAGGTGTAAAACCAATAGTAGTTAAAAATTACCAGCTGGTCATGTTTCCTTTCAACTGATTACCTTAGTGGTGGTTTTACATACTGTTTTAATCCAAACTGTAAAGTCTTTTATAAAATACTGATGGGTTTGTCTGTTCCATTAGGATGATGTTTTTGTCCAAGATCAATCATAGCAAACAGAATGTACTAAAATCAAGGTTTTCAAAACTAATTGGAGTTTAGTGATATGTGAAAGTGTTGTATGACAAGGCCCTGGGCTGCCTCATCTAAAACTGAAGTTAGGGCTACTTTGAGCAGAGGGTTAGGCCTAGTGACCCCTGAGGTCCCTTCCGAGCTGAACCATCCTGTGCCTTGGAGGAGCCTTGGGCTGCTCTGTCCGTTACATGACTTTGAGGTAAAGGGGTTGAAACTGATGTGATTTACAGATATATTAGATCAGCTTGCATTTGACATTTATCAGAAATGTGATTTATTTAAAGAAAAGTGTTTTCATCAAAGCATGTAATATCAGAATTAACTCCAGTTGAATAAGCTGAAATATTTATTGCCACGGACAACTTCCTTTGCATTTTCTGCAATTGAAAACTTTATGATAGTATATTCTTCCAGTTTGTCTTCCTTAATTAAAGAGTAATTAAAGAATAGCTGTGGGACCTGGTGTTGTTTAGCCTGGAGAAGAGGAAGCTTAGAGGTGACCTTATCACCCTCTACAGCTACCTGAAAGGAGGTTGTAGTCAGTGGGGTCTCTTCTCCCAGGCAGTAATAAGACGAGAAGTCTTAAACTGTGCCAGGGGAGGATGAGGTTGGACATTGGGAGGAATTTCTTCACAGTAAGGGTTATTAGACATGGGAATGGACTGCCCAGGGAGATGGAGGAGTCACTGTCCCTTGAAAGCATTTAAGGAGATTGGACGTGGCACTTGATGATCTCAGAGGTGTTTTCCAACCTAATCGATTGTGATTCTGTAGTGCATAAAAGCATGTCAAAGATCTGACTGATCTTTGGCGTGTGGCCCTGATCTTGTGAAGCACCTGGACCATACCCCTGTGGTTTTGTGTCAATAAGTGATACCTCTCTTGCTTGCAATGTAGCGACTGAATCAGGAATATGGCACCGCACCATGGAACCAAGATGGGAATTGGGCCAGGTACTGGCTTGACCCCCTTATTTGCAGGAAGGCAGCAGCAGCCGCCCCTGTCCCGGGGAGGCCCCGCATACTGAGATGAAGGGAAGGGAAGGGAAGGGAAGGGAAGGGTGCAAAGCAAAGCAGCCGTGCGGGGTCCTGCTCCCTCCCATTGTTGCCGTTTGCCAGGACTGGAGCGGGGCGGGGGCGGCGGGGCCGGGGCTCGGGCGAACCCCCCGCCCCCGGGCCGGGCGCGCATGCACACACAGCCCCACAGTCAGACACCGGGACACACCGACACGCACCCGGCGGCAGCGCTGCCGCCCGCGCTCCGCCGGGCTCGCTGCGGACCATGGCACCGGGGCTGCAGCTCGGCTCCTTGCTCCTCGCCCTCGCCGCCTGTCTCGGCGGTCCCCGGCTCGCTGCGGCCGCCGGAGCAGCCGGCGGCAGGAGGGGCCCGGCGGCCGATGCGTGCGCAGGGAGGGTGAGTAGAGCGGAGCGGTGCTGCCGGCTCCCCGCGCAAGCAGCCGGGACGGGGAAGGGGCTTTGGCAAGGCGAGGGGCGATGCGCGGAGCTCCGCGAGTTCCGCAGCCGCGGGGCTCGGGCGCTGTCCCGCGGCCGGGAGAGCCGCGCGTGGCTCGGGCGCCGCTCCGGGAGGGAGGGAGCGGCTGCCCCGGGGATGCTTCTGCAACAAATAACGCTGCCCCGGGGGCTCTACATCTGGAAGTTAATTGCGGTCGGGAGAGAGGGTGGCATTTCCCGGCGAGGGATATTTATTGGTTTCTCGCCGAGGGGGGAGGCAGCTCGTAGCCGGCGAGTGTGAAGAAGTCACTCAACAGGTCCTTTACCACCAGCGCTCTCCACTTCCCCGAGCCGACCTGGATAAAAGCGATCGCTGGGGCTTTGTTATTTTAATGATTCGAGGCCGGCCTGGGGTCTTAGCTCCGGGCCTGATCATTATACAGAGGATGTAGGAAATTTACGGGAGGGGGAAGGGGGGAGGAAGGTGATAAACGTTTTGTTGCTGGTCTTTGCCTTTTGTTCCCGTTTCTGGTGTGTTCTGCTGTCAGGCTTTTCTCGACTGCTTTTCATATTCTTTTTCTTTTTTTTTTTTTTCAATATATTTTTAATAACTTTTGAGTTGTGTGTTTTGGTTTGACCCTTTCCTTTCTCCTGAGGTCTGGTTACAGGTTTAGTTGAAGCGTGGTGATCCGGGAACACTGGAGGGAACACAACTGACTTTCATTGCTTTTCCTTTTTGTTAGACTGTCACTAAGGATTTTCCTGGTTTCAGATCAGATCCTTTGAGAACGTTGCTGCAACACACAGTTCAGGAGTTTGTAGGGCATAGTTTAGAAAGGGGAAAGCATCGGGAAATGTGTAAAAGAAGAGTGCGGGAAAACATGCTTCAAACCCCGATAAAGCTTAGGATCTAAATCTTTGTGTTGGATGGAACAGTTACAGGTTTAGACTCCCCTATTAGGTCTTTTTAACAGAAGTAGCAATAAAATGTTTTGGCTCAGTACGTCTATTGTGTGTTTCACCCAGACATGGGCAGAGTACTCCACAGGCTCATAACACCACTGTATATTTGTGTCAAATTTTGCATCTTCTACTAAGTAAATTGTCACTGTTACAAGTCATAGTACGTGAATTGTAATACACTTGAATTAGTGTATATTGACGTTTATAGAAATATGCAGATCCAGTTTGTTCTGGATTTTTTTGCTTACATAGTCAATATCATTGTATGTACTAAACAGGAGTGTACCACAATATAATTCTTTTAATATAATGATTTTGACTGGCTTTTAGATCAGCAAAACTTACACTCTTTCCAGTTAGCACAACACCCCTCCCCTTTGTCATTATTGCTCACAAATAATGTACCATTTTCTCTTATAAAAGAGTTGTACTAGTTTCTGGTTATTGCATTTTCAGCTTCAAGTTCAGACTTCCCTAGCCAGTTTATTAGATACCTTGTCTGATCGTGTAGTTACAATTTTGTAGTCTGATTTTGTAATACCACCCTTGCACATGATTGCCTCTGTAATGCAGGCAGGGCAGCACTTATTAGAGTAATGACTGCAGGATGGTACCCATTGTCTCAGTTATGTGGTATTTATCTTGGGCTGCATGTAAGTTTTGAGTAGACTTGACGTACTATTAAATGACTGATGGCCCCTCTAAGACATTGTCTGCTCTGGAGCAGGGCTGCCTTTGAAGTAGTACCCTGTAGGAAGTAAAGAGACTATTTGCTCTATTAAAATTCCTTGGTATTTCCTCTGTTTAACCACAGGCCACTTCCCCTCTGCCACTCTAAACACTGCAGGGACACTGACTGATTGAAAAGACACAAGCCCTAAGTAATTGTATCCTGTTCAAATAGTTATTCTTATTGCAGGTTATTTATAAGTAGTGTCTAATTAATGTATGTTAAGGGCATGAATAAATCTTGACATTTTATATAGAGAAAGTAAAAACGTCTAGTTTGCATTAAATGAAGTGGTTGAATTGAGGTAATTCTCAAGGGCATAAATAATCTAAAAATATATCATTTAACTTTTAATGGTTGTTCAAGGAGAAATAAAATGTAGCTAGCTGGGTTTGTATGTAGATACATGCACATTGGGTATTTTTCTCTGCTAAAATTGTAAATATCTGGTGCATTTCCCCACGGTGAATCTTTTTTTATCATCTTAGTATTGTTTTTGAGAATCTTGTGTTCCATTTTTCTCCATACACACACAGGTGATATACATACATGCACAAGTAATGCACAAGTTTCTTTCACTGTACAAAATACAGTTTTAACTATGCTCAATAATTTGTAGCAGTAAAAAACTGACTTAATGTGAGCATGTTACTGGATTATGGTTAAAAGAATGCAATGAGGAAGTATTTGTTGGCTTTATTCATAGCTCCTGAAATTATTAATACCTAATGTTTACAAAACTAAAAACTAAATCACATTCTAGATGTGATTTTTTTTGTTTGTTTGTTTCTATAACTTCTGTCACAAAATATACTTATAGCCTCTGTTATTCATCTTCTCTGGTAATACACTGGCATTAGTCTTGCAAAGTCAACGTGTGTCTGTAGCAGGAAAGCAGTTAATACCAGCACGAGTAACTTAACATTACTGTGGCTAAGAATTACCAGTTTTCAGTGAGTTCAGGATTGTAGAATTTGGATTGAGTTTGCTTGGTGTAGGATTTCTTTCATTGATGTTTAATAGAAATTTTGATGCATTCCAACACTGAATATTATTTCAGATTAGGGTAGACGTTTGCCTAAAGTAGAATAGTATGGCAAAGTAGTTTTCCATGTGGATGATCTTAGTACCTCATATGCATACCTTTATCCAGAAAAAAACAGTTCAGAGAAGGGCCTCTTTTAATCCAGAATAAGTGTGTCCACATGGGGAGCTGTTCTGGAAAAGTAGTCTCTGAATTTTTGTTATGCTATAAACAAGGCATGAGGTGCACAGAGAAGAGACTTGCGATCTGAGGATGATTTGAATGTATTTCAGATTCATTTATTCAGTGTTAAACACATGAGCAACTTTACTCTCAAGTTGTTTTGTGGATTCTAATAGGACTACACACATGAGTAATTTTTTTTCATATGTTTAACTCCTCTGAAGTTCCTGGCACTGAACCGTGTTCAGTATAAAGCTTCGATTTAATGTGACTGTATGATGAGGAAGAATAAATAATCCAGCATTTTACCAACCCTCCCCTCCTTGTTAGCAGAGTTGTGCCTTCCTTTGCTCTGCTAAGCAAAGCTTCTCAGACAGACTGGGGCTCTGTTCCCGTGCGTTCTCCTTGAAACTCCCTGCATCCCCTTCTGTGCTCTTTATGTAAGGAACTTCCTATTTCCTTTTCACTTCAGAGCAGAGACTCTGAAGATCTCCTACTGTTCCACTTTTGGGAGCTCTGCCTGCCTCATTATTCTTTAGGCTCATGCTGCTGTGTCCCTACATTTATCTCCTCAAGCATCCCAAAGTAGACTCATGCTTCTCCACAGTTAGGAATCTGCCGGGCACAGAGCTAGGTCATACTGAAATACTTTTCCCAGCTAAATACGTGTTCTGGGAACTTTATTTTGGAGGAAAAACATTCCGTAAAATGGTAAGAAATTACCAAAGTTTAAATTTCTCCCTTCTACTTCATGTTATTTTCCAACAGTTAAAAACCCCAGATTTTCTCTTGTGGAGTATTAAAAAATTTTAAAAGGTATTAGGCAGAAGACAGACCTAAGATGGAGCATGGTGGAAGGTGTTAATGTTTGCCGTCGGGGAGTTCTTTAATCTGTAGACAGTTCCAGAGCTGCTTTGCAGCTCTGCAGACCAGATGCCAGCAGTTCTGTATCCGCCATTTTTTGGGAACTTACAGAATCAATAGATTTCTCTCCGTGGCATCCAGAACAATGTGATAGCGTTTCAGGATTGATGAGATGTGTCACTTAAAGCTTCGTGTGTTCTGTGGTTAGAAACAATGCAAGATGTTGAGTGCAAGGCTTTGCAAGCATGGTCAGTCATGCAGGTAGGCATCTGTATCACTTTTGTTTAGCTTCAAATTTGGCTTCAGGGTCCCTCCAGGGTTTGTTTTTGGGTTTTTTAAAAATTTCATTTATTGAGTAATGTAGCAGACAATGAGAACCCATTTCTACTTTTGTGTCAAAAAGCAATGATAACAATGTGCCTGTTTAAATGAATTTTAAAATACGTGAAGTAGCCTAAATATGTTAGTGTTTAAGGTAGCAGATCACTGTTTCCTCAGGAACTGCGAGGCTGTACGGTTTAATGCTGTGTTTTCAGAATGAGCATTCAAATAGGTGACCTAGAGGAAAAAAAATATGGAAACATATGTTTATGTAATTGAAACTAACTCTCAGTATTAACAACGAAATTGTGTATTTCCTCTTGTGTTTGCATGAAACTGGGAAATTTGAATATGATGATAATTCATCAGCTGTTAACAGGGTTTCTGCAGTTGAAGTCACTTGGGACTGTTAAAGATTTGATTGATTTCCTCTCTAGAACGTGTCCCTTCCTTTACATGTTGAACTCCACTCCCTGCCTTACTTTTCTCAAAATCTGCTTTTGAGTAAGTACAAGTGTAGAAGCTGCTGTATCAGACTTGTTAATTTGAAATCTTGAGACATTTATTTAAGAACAAGTTCTACTTTAATAGATTAATACTTCATAGTGCACTGGTGAAAGGATGTTAAGCTGTCATGATTAGATGATGCTAGCTTTTCTTTAGTTAATTATTTGGTAATGTTAATATAACATGGATGTTACTTAATTAAAACTGCAACATTTAAAGGGTGTTTAATAAGGACCAGCTGTCTTTTCCAGCAGATCAGTCTAAAGATGATGAAACAAAGCTTTGATGTGAACTTGCCTGCTTAATTATGCTCAAAGGCTGAATTTTACCCATAAATTTAGCATGTGTTTTTAGAAGCAAACAAGAGGAGTGTGAAGTATTACTGCAGAACTGTTAAGCTTGAATGCCATTTTTAGTTTTTAAAAGTAAAAATTTTTTCTGGTCTGTTGCTTTGGTTTTATATATACTGCTACCAGTATAATGAGGTGTATTTGAAATACATGTTTTCTAGAAGTTTAGGTTAGTGCTGATGTTCCTATAGTTGTTTTTACATTTAAAAATGAATGTTATGCATTAATACATCACACCTAGGAAAAACCACATAAAAGTAGTATCAGTTACGTGAATGCTTATTTTTTGTGTCCTTATCTCTGTATTAATTATAAAAAAGGATTGAATGAAAGTGTAAGTTACAGTAACTTAAAGTAATCAGTAGATCAGTACATCTGAAGTACTTAATTTTTGGTTATGGTAATGTGAGACTTTATTTAAGGGTCAAAATTTAGGTGCGAACTTGAAAAAGGATTTTATCCTTTCATGCGTATAGTATTTTATAATTGTTTCACTGTCCTATTTGTCCTCTCCAGCTCTCCTCAACAGGAGTGGCACATCTTGACACCCAGTATTTCTGTGTGATTTTATCATAAAGACTTTGACCAGATATATACTTGGTAAAGTAGTGAATATGGCTTATGCCAGTAATGGATAGGCTCACTGCAGTATTCAGACAACAGAAACACAGGTATTATCACTCTGGTTAACCAAAATTCTGCCAGGGTATAAATGTGTATTTTAACACACTTCAGCCTATTTCACTGAGTAAATTGCACTTTCAGCATCATGTTGAAGGCATAATTTCTGGATTTTAAAGGTACAAGTGGTAGCATTGTTCTCCTCCTGTCACCTCTCACCTCTGTATGGTAGATTCCAAGACTGTGAGGAAAATTAAGTGTGCAGGTAGGGATTTGTTCTCCCAAAGTTTGATTTGATTATTAAAAATAATTAAAGCTTGGGTTAGAGTTTTATCAGGCATCAGCCTGATATAATACAGGAGAATACTGTATTCTCTGAAGTGCTCTTACTTGAAGGCTGGTACAATATTGTGTCACTACAAGAATTGTTCCAGACATCCTATTTTTATTATTCCTCCTTGGGCTGTTATTCAGCAAGACAGTAAATCTGCTTTTGGGGCACATCACTCATACTCCAATGTGCCCAAATAAATGTGAGAGGTAGCTTTGTCCTAGGAGGTTTCCTGCTGCATCAGGTGTCATACCTGGAAGCATAAACTGAGATGTATGCTCTGGTTGATTCAGGAGAACCAGAGCTGTGTGTCTACGACTAATCTGAATCAAATCTGTGCCTCTCGGTGATCTGTCAGCACACAGAGGTGCCTGTGAAGTGCTGCCCTCTGTGCTGACTGATGCACCTTTTGTTGGCAGCATGGAGTGAGCGAGCCAGCAGCCCCTGAGTCTCTCCCAGGCTTTCTCCTTTCCCTGGACACACTGCAGAGCTGCAGCAGTGCTTGGAGGACAGTGCTGCTGGAATCTGTTCTTCTGTTTTCTCCAGCCTTTGTATTCAGAGCATCTCACACTGAAAGTAGGAGCTCCTTCTGTGCTGAGCCCTGGGTTCACAGGAACAATAAGGGAGTGTTCAGGAGTGTTTGGAGTTCCAAGGGCTCCAGCTCAGGGTGTGTATTGGGACAGGAGCTCATGTGAATGCTGGGTATTAACACCAACAACTGGACAGCATCACTCAGATCTTGAGGCTGCTCTCTGAAGAACATGATAGGCCTGCAGATCTGCTTGGAGCTGCACATTCTGGGCTTTAAGGTTTCCAAATGGTTGATTTGTAATGATCTATCCATGTGATCCTTTATCTCACAAAATTGGGTGTAATAACCATTTCTATACCCCCTCTTATATGGCCCTGCTGGGTTTTCCTCATGGTTGGTGGGCAGACTTGGATTTTAATTTCTGACCTTGCCTATGTTCTTCACTCTTGTATCAGTGGGAGGGACTAGGTATTTCTGATCTTACTTCTGACTACATTCAAATCCAACCAAGCAATCAATGACTTCCCTGACTTTTTTTGTATACGGCTGTGGGAAAATTCCTGGTTGGCTGGCTATGAATTAATGAAAATCCTTAGAATGCTTCACTAATGATAGCTCCTGTGGCTTTAAAAATGCTATTCCCTTTTTTAATTTGAGGGAGGTCACAGAGGTTTACAGAAACTAAGAAAAGAAAACTTAACATCTGGTTGTGCTCTGTAGATGGCTGCTTTTGTGTGAAGAAAAGTTATGGCGTCGCCTCAGCATCAAACACATTCAAGGTGATCCTTTCTAAGAACTCTTTGCAAGGGCCCTCTTTGCTCAAACTGTGTTTTCTAATTAACTTTGCTTTGTATTTTCCAATGAGGATTTTAGTTCTCCATGGGAATCCCAAACTCATATTGTTGCTTAAAGTTCACCCTACCTTTATAAAATAAACTTACTTTCCTGAATTTTGTAATTATAACAAAAATATTTCGATATGTTTTCTAATATTTTCATTTAAAAGTTATCGAACTCCAGGAGCAAGCAGGCTGCTGGATTGGATTCTGGTATTCATGAAAGGAGATGTGTTCTGTGTTTGCTTATCTATAATGAAGTTTAGTTTCATCTATTTGTATGTAAAATACTGAAGAGTAATCTGATTTGTGAAAGTCCCCTTTTTAAAACCTTAATTTTAGAGGCTAAAAGAGAATGATTTTTTTTCCCAAATAATGCAGGTTAAAATTATATGTAAAGTTAGTTTAGCTCATAGAAAAGCATAATATGAGAATGTTTAGGTCCAAACAGTTAATCTTCTAAAGTGTTAAAATTGTAAGTTATCAGCTGCTCAGTTAAACATATATAATTCCAGATGTGACTGGCTTGGAATCAGAAAGCATTAGAAAATACAACTTTAAATAGTCACATTATATATTATACAGTGATTTAAGCAAACTCCAAGCAGGCCTCTGTCATCTGCTTGTAGAAACAATGCCCCAGTCTGTTTTCCTTTCAAACATGGAAAACTAAGGGATTTGTTTCTGTTTTTATTGGGCTGTTTTATTTAAAGAGCTAAAACCCCACCTATTAAAGTCAGCGGCAGCACTTTGACTTCCGTTTTGATGGGGTTTTCTTCCATACTCAAGTGGCTTGATGCTGTGATTGCCCAGCGCTGAGCTGCTGGGACTGACTTCATGCAGGGGCTGGGGAGTACAAGCCTCTCCTCTGGCTGCTTTTTTGTGTTCATGGGGGTGTTCCTGCCTGCTGAAGGAGATCACGAGTTCACAGTGCACATCCCTTCCCCGGTGCATCCCACATGGGGAGGGTTTGGGCGATGTCCTCAGCAGGGGCAGTGCTGCTCGGAGCCACCCCAGTGTGGAGCCAGCGAGCTCAGCAGCCAGAGCAGGACTGGGGGCACGGCTGAGCCAGAGCTGGGCAGTGGCTGCCAGGGCAATTAGGCTTTGCTGATAATTGCTGTCTTCAGTCTCAGTGTTGCATTGGTGTATCCTGGAACAACCCAGGTAGTGTGTTCTTACAGAGTTGGGGTGCACTGTGAAGTTGTATCTTTGTTTATCCCACAGGAATAACTTCCTTGAGTCCAACCTTAATGATTCTGTGATTTTTTTTTCCTCCCCCCTCAAATTTACCAGAGTACCTTTGGTTACAGCTGCCCAGCCAATCAACAATTCCATTCTTTTCCTCTGTCTGAGCTATTAAGGGGCCAATCTGTATCTTGTCTCCCAGCCCTTGTGAGGCCTGCCTGTACTGCTTCCTATTCCTGCAGTTTCTATGGGAATCAGTTTTATCTTCCTGTCTGGGCTTGCCCCCGGCTGTAGGCAGTAGTAACAAAATGAGGATGGAAGTTGAAACTGGCAAATTGTGCAATTCATGCTGAGCATAAAGAGTGCTCTGTCTGGATGAACTGTAAATATGGTGTGGGAAGGGGGCACTGCTGAATTGCAAACCTTTTTGGCAAAATTTCCAAGCTTGTGCTGAGCTCGCCCTTGAAGTTTGAGAGATACAGGGTATGAATGGGTGGTTTAAGCTTCACCCTAGAAGCGTGAGCAGACCCTTATAAGCTTGGAGTGGGATTCTGAAAAAGATTGGAGTGCCCTAACTCCTATTAACTTTCAATGGGATTTGTTCTCTTTTGTGGCTCAGGGGTGTAGTTATGTTTTATATTGACTTAGCAGTGAAGCTGGTTAGTGAAATTCCCATTCCGATCTGTTTCCTCCCACTTTGGTGTTGGTGTTTGCCCTTCCCTCCTCACCTGCTTTAATGTACCTATTTGTGAGCTGCAATGTAAATCACATTATTAAAGCAGTTTGAATTGAAAGTATCCCTACTTTTTTGGTTTGTTTGGTTTTTTCCCCTTTTCACAACCAGAGTAATTTCAGTGACATGGAGCAAGTGAGGTCCCCATGCAGTTATGTTAAGTGTAGGTTCAGAATTGTGAACTACAGCATGGAGGTGGAGGGACTGGACAGGGCAGCCAGGAAATCCCCAAGCTAATTTTGTGATTAGGCCCAGCGTTCCATGTAACTATTCAGATGCTTTTGAAATTCCCACTCTTGAGTTGTGTTAATTTAGATACTTTTTAAAAGGTATCTCATCAAAAGAGTTTGAGCTTAGTATAATGAGCATATGAAGTATTCAAGATTTTTCATGTGAGTTTTCTTTAACAGTGAGTTTTTCACAAGCAAGAAGATGATAATGTTTCAGAAATCACTTCAGCATCTGTTGAAATGCAGCCAAGTCCATGGTGGAATACAGAGCTCACGGTAACGCTATACAGCCCTTCCTGCCAGGAAATGAAGAGTGGTGTATTCGTTTGTAACCCAAGGGGGGCACTTCACCATCCAGCCTATGGCTTGTGAATGGAATTTGGTCAGGTTACCACTAAAATGACAGAATGACCCAGTGGGTCTTATTAACCCTATTTCTTATCTTGCTCTGAAGACAGTATCTCTTATCAATACAGTGTCTATGAGCAAATTTGTGTAGTTAGGGAGTACAGTTAAGGATTATTCCCTATTATAAGGAGCTTTCATTTTGTTTACTCTGTCAAAATTTTATCTGAGGTCTCCTGGTACTGCTTTGCAAGCAAGTGTTAACAGCCCCAAAAGGAGAAAGGGTCAGATAAATAGCTTGATGCTTTAGTTATGAACGAATATCTAAGGTTTTGCTTTTTCTGTTGTTTACCACAAAAAGTTTAGCTAAGATACTTTTCAAAGAACCAGTAAAATGATCTGTTGCATAGTTAAAACTTTGCTTTATTGTTTAATTCTCTGTTTTGAGCAAATTATGTTGCTGGTGTTTAATAATTAGCTTAGTTTACCTTCTGACAGGAGTAATAGGTTAACTACGAAAAGAGTTAAAATAAGGAACAAAAAATAAAAACAAACACCTAACTCAGCCAGACCCTTAACAGGTGAAAAATTATTTTTCCATGCTTCTTCAGAACATCAAAGGAAACAAAACCTTTATCTTTTATTCATTAGTTGGGAATAATGTGAGTTGGGATAGCTTAAATTTCTCCATATAGTTGCATTTGTAAGAGTAATTCACTAATCATGCCATTCACTTTTGGGGTTCTTTTTCATTAAGGACCACTGGCCGTGAAATGTCATGCAGAGGTTTGAAAGTGGGACATTCAGCTCACTAAAGAATGAGCTGCAACGACAGAAGTTTCTTTTTATTACCTTCTGGCAGTAAATGCAGGAATCAAAGCCCCAAATAAGTGACAGAATAACACCCAATAACGCCTAACAATGCTGGTAGCTGTGGCTGATGATTGCTCAGGGTAACCACATTGCATTTGGTTTACAGGTTTGAGTTATTGTTTATTATATTCCGTTCAGCCAGTGAAGCTCCAGTGTGCAGACTCCAGTGGTTTATCTGTGTGGGTGTCTGTGGCAAGCTGACTTGGAGTTACAGGTGTGATTCCTCCCCCTGCTCCCACGGTGGTTAGGTTTTACTGCAACAAAAAAAATACTTGTTTCCATGTTTATATTTTACGATTACATCCAAGTAGTATTTCTGTTATCATTTCTACTGGAAGTGAAACTTGATGATCTTTGGATCTACTTCTCAATTTACCACAATAATGTGATTGTATTTTATGTCTTCCTGTTCAGTGCTTTAGGATTAGCTATATATGTGTTAAGTTTAATGCTGATAGAAAGAAGTCAAGTGAATGTTTGAGAGAAACACAGGTTCAATTTAACTTTTTAATCTGTGTATTTAAATGCTATCTTAAAACTTACATTGCATTCTGGCTTCTTAAACAAGATGAATGCTAGAGGACAACTTGTTCATTGTCATTCTGTAAAGAGACTTTAGTTCTTAGAAGTGATTCCTTCCTGCAGAAAAAGATCAGTTAGTGTGCGTGGATCTTTAAAAATGAGAGGTTAACCGATTAGTGTAAATGCTTTTTCAAGTATTTTTAAATTCAGATGAAATTTTGTCATAATTTGATCAAAGTCACATAACCTGTGGCTCTGTTTTTGTTACACATGCTGATGGTCTGTGGATAACATTACATTTTTTCAGCATGAAACTGAACACTTCAAATCCCTGAAGCAGGCTCAAATTTATGGTTAATAAAAGAATTTATTGTACTGGATGTCATCTGTTATATCACTCTGGGAACAGAAACTGGCAGTGAGTGGACAGGAAATATTTCCATTTCAAATCGCTTCAGTCTATGGTCTAGGGTGAAAGTGTCTGATTTCAGAAAAATCACTGTGAATATCCATGTAATAGAAATATTTAAGAGGAGTAGAAGCTTTTTCAAATATGTTTTTTTGCTTTATAGTACTTTAGATGAAGATACTGCTTATTAATGTCACATATTTTCTTTATTTCAGTCTTGGTCCCTTAACCTTTTCAAGGCAGAAGGAATAGTAGAAATGTATTTTCAGGTATATTCAGGTACCTCTATGTGCCAAGTAAGCAAGAGTTTGATGAGTTGCTGTGCAGTGGCCAAACTGCTTCAAAGTCTCAGAGCTTTATGTTTGTAATTGGCTGGGTTTTTAAAAGTGTGAATTCCTATATGTTGGATGGGTTCTTCCAGCTCAGAGCATTTTTTCAGGTTGTCTCCTCTTCAAATGTATTATAAGGTGTGAGATCCATGCATTGTAACTTTATTAATGGAAACTTCAAGCCGTCAGGTTGAAATTTTGGTGTGTTTTTCATGTGTTAAGTAGTACTTAAACAGCTTTACATTTAAAAGTATTTAAAGTGTTTCAAATAACTGTACAGTTTAAATGGACATGTTTGTCCAGGGAACATGAAAACCAGCAGAAAAAAAATTTAAATTTTTATCATGTAGTAACATCCTGAAATACTCAACTGTACATCAAGTAAATTATTTAGGTCTGTGAAATTTTTTTCAGCTTTGCAGGAACACAAAATAGGAAACAAGGCTTAATAGCGTCAGGATTTATTACTTAATTTGGGCAGTTTGGGAAAGTTTTATTATTTGAGGTGTAGGCTAAAAAATAATTAATTAAATTTGTATGCAAAAACAAAGCACTCCTTCCTTTTAAACAGAAGAAAAGTTTAAGGATTCATTGTGAAACCTGTTAGTTACTGTGAGTACCATTGAAGGGCATGAACTGAAACCTGCCTCTGCTTGTGCTGTTTGTTCAAATGAGCAGCTCACGTGCTTGATGTAGGATTCTAAAAGGATTTTTTTTTAATTTCTGTATTTTTGTAATTTTAGTGAGATGGGTGAAATTACAGTTTGGGATATTCCCCTTTCAGGTTCCTCTGACTTGTAAGGACAATGTGGAATGAATCTGGATCTTATTGGTGCTGCTTGTGTGGAAAGCAGAGGTATTTCTTTAGTGCAGCACAGCAGGGGTATTTTTCCTGAGGCTAAATGGACTTTGTACCTTTCCTGCATCTTGTCAGAGTAGGCCGTGACAGAACAGACCCATGTGCCAAGCCTGCATTTGCACCTCAGGCATTTGATTTTAGGGTTCCTGTAATTCCTCCCACAGTATGAGTTCCTATTATTATTATTTATTAGTGAGTATTGAAATTTACCATTTCAAAAAATCTGATTTGACTGAAAAGTTAAATGTTCTCAAGATACAGATTTTCTTTGCCGTGGGTTTGTGGGAGTTTTTGGTTTGGTTTGGTTTTTTACTCAGATACTTCAATTTTAACCAATAATACAAGAACAAAAAGTGTTCCAAGGCTCTAGAAAAAGATTTAGAATGAAAACCTTGTGAGATCTTACATAGTAGTTAAGCAAATGGCACTGATGAAGTAATGTAAAGCCCAAGCAGGTTGTGGTACAGGTTGTGTCAGTGTTTTAGCAGATATCACATTTCATGTCAAGTACTGTATTAATTAGTATGAAAAGGGCAGTTATGAACTGGCCATGTACCATACAGGTAGGATGTGTAACCTTTGGTTTGGCCAACTTTCAAAAGCACTTAACACGAAATCCTTAGGAAAAATGCATCTCTTAAAGTGTTCAGCTTGATCAAATGTGTTATGAAGTGTGATATCCATAGGGTGTGATTTTCATCAGTGGAAACTGGATGCAGTCAGACTGGAGTTTCAGTACCATTTCAAACCTTAAATCTCTTTTAAATATTGTATCTAGGTTCCCTTTTTAAGTAGTTAAACACTGCATGGGACTTGATAGCACAGAATGCCTAAAAGCAGTTTGCCAGTACAGAATTACTTAACACACATTTATTTCCCTGGGGTTTTTTTCCAACACTAAAATTTAGCAGTACTTAATGCTTTTTGAATCCAAGTACTGAAGATAGATGAGCACACAGGGAAGTTGGAATATATTCTGTCTTCATCCTTCCTTTCATTGTGAAAAGCCTCAAGAACCCTGATGGCAGAAACTATTCTGTGTAAAGAATACAGTTGGGTTGAATCATGAGGTGAACTTTATTCAAGGTTGGCAGTTCTCAGAAACATTCTCACAAATATTTCCTCAGAAAACTGTGGTTTGGATGGTTTTGTTTTGTTGTGTTCAGATTCCTGGTGTTGATTATTTGGTGGATCTTTTCCTACTTGTCTGTAAGTGGGGAACCTCCAGTGTGCCTGCAGAGGCGTGCTGGTGTAGTTGGAATATTTTACTACTGTATCTTCCGAGTATCCTTCAGGTGAGCAAGAAGTGTTTGTGCAGCTTTGTGTATGTTTCTGACACTTCCAAATGGAGCTTTTTTGGCTGCAGATATGATGGCTGTACTCCATAGAGGGTAACCAGGGGTGTATAAATTCCCTGGCAGCCAAAGCTTTAAATCTGCAGCCACCGAATGTATCTGCCTGTGCCTCTGAAGTTCAGCCATGTGGATCATCAGTACACAGCAAGCACTGGACCTTCTAATCCTCTCTGTTGAATGCATTACTGCTTAAGCTGTGGGGTAATTGTCATCTTCTCTGTGGACCTGGACTAGACAGAGGCTTTGAGAAGGAATTATTTCCTAAAAGTGCATCGTTCACCAGTAGGAGTCTCTCTTGGCAGAGATTTTGGGGAGGTGGGAGTAACAAAGTGTGGCTGCAGAGGATCCAAAGCCTGTCCCTGTAACACAGCTGAAGGAAGGGCAGCACAACTGAGGCTTGAGTCTGCCTGCAGGAAGCAGCTCCTGCACCTTGTCCATTAACTGAGGGAAGGGAAGAAAGGGAGGAATACTTGATTTCTTCCTAGGAGCAGATTTGTAGGGAAAGGTAATTGATTTTATTAGCACAGTTGATGTACAAGAACATTTTTAGTCATTGTGTTCGACACAATGGCCCCTCCATTTTTCTGGCTTGTTTTTTTCTCCCCATCCACAGTAAAAAAGTCTGGAACAGTCATCATGCTGGTGTGTTCTGAAACTGCAGCAATCTGCCCCTCACTTCTGATGAGCAGATTGTATAACATGGCTGTGTATGGAATAAATGTGGCACTTCTTGTGTCCCTCCTGATAGTGAACTTAGTGCCAAAGGCACCTTTTCATTGCTGCTGAGTAGATGCCTATCACATTTCAAGTCCTGACTTCTCATTGCCCAAGGCTTTTTAAGTTCTGTAGCTAACAAGGATGGCAACTTTGGGAGGAGATGCTTGTGTTATTTTACAGAAAGTTGGTTTTTTGCTTCATCTCCTGTAAAAACAAGTTTTATCTGAGGTTTTAAAAATACTGTTGGGGGAATGGTGAATGATTCTTTAAAGCTAGAACGTGGAGGTTTGGCAGATAAGTAATTCCTGGACTAGAACCATACTGCTTATGAATTCAGTTTTAAAATCTCATGGATGAGTGTGTGTTTCTAAACAATTGTGTGTCTCTAAATCCCTAAGAATAGGTTTTTATGTACAAAATAATTGTGTTATTCAGAGGGAGGGATTAAGATGGAAGAATCCCAAATCCTATCTACTTTAAAAGTTTTATGAGTTCTGTGGCACTTTAATCAGTGCAGTTACTGCTAAATTACCTTGCCACCATATCCTCCTGAGCCAAGGCTTTGGTCTATTTATATGTAGGTCCTTACAAAACCAATGTACATTACTATTCTTTGCAGTCAAGGTCTCTTGTGAATATGTAATACTTTCTGTAGTCGTGCCTGTATGTTTCATTCATGTAAGTAAGAATTAAAGTGAACTTTCTAAGAATATGCATTTCATATTTTCTGACAGCAAACTCTTAAAGAATTTCAGTGACTTTCAGATAATACAGGAGAAGGATCTGGGGGGAAACGTTGTCTGTATACACCAAGACAAAATAGATGTGCTGTGTCAAATTTTTCACATTCCAGCCTTTATGTGATGTTCTGCTTTAAAGATTTCCTTGCAAGCAGCTGTTCTTATCATTTTCAGAAGTTACAAATTGGATAAACTCACCCTGTACTGCAGAGTATTTGTAGTCTGCTTGCTCTGAGGTTGTTTGCAATAAAAATGTTCAACATTGCAGTAAATTTGAGATTAGAAATTTTTTTAGGTCAAGCAGTTATGAATAAAGCAGTTAATCCACATTTGATGACGGTTTCCCTTAGAATTGTTAGAGGGACTTTTTCGTGTGTGTGCACTTTGGCGTTATATTGACAAATGAAGAGTAGAAAACCCACCCTGAATTAGTCATAATTGTGAATTGTGTTCTGGCTGAAGCTTAAAACTGCACCTATGAAGTCAATGCTAGTTACAGTTACTTTTACAGATTTTCTGTTCCTTTGGATGAAACCTGAAATCATACAAAGAGCTCATGCTAGGAGTTTCCAGATTGAAAGGTAGGAATCTGGCAGCAAAACATTATTAGGGAACCATTTATGATTTTGGAATTGAGCTCCTTTAGTTGTTTTCCAGGTGCCATTGCATTTGCTCGGCTTTAAAGGCAAAGACTTGCTTTTTGGATCTGTCTCACTTGGAAGTACTTACTCGTTTAGGAGAAGCAGCAAACTTTTATGTGCATAAAATCTTGAAAGATACAATTTGTAACTCTGAAATATTTTTCTTTTTTTTCCTTTTCCCTGATGTTCTGTCCTCTGAAAGCTACATCATTTCTTAATGTGGCAAGCAAAATGAATGAACGGACATATCCATATCTATTATGTACATATTAATATAAATAATATATATCCATTGATCTATCGTGCTTCAGTCACTTCTTGAAACCTTTTCTTGTCTGTCTTCTGTGTTTGAACATCTTTGTGAGACACAGACTGTGCCTCTCAGCTTATGGCTCTGTGTGCACAGTAAGTGCAGAGTCAATAAAATAAATGAAAATAGATTGTTTAATTGTTTCATGGATGGGTTAGTTTAGAAGTGCTTGGGCATAAGCTAAAATTCAGTGCTCATGCAATCATTCCTCTAAGTGTGAGGAACCCTGTGGGCTTACTGAGGTTGTGGATAACTTCCTACCAGAAGGAGAAAGATACTCTTTAAGTGGAATAGTCAGCTTGCTGATTTTACAGTGTGCTGTGCAGTGTGTTAAGCAGTAAAAATCCATTATAGGTTTCATTAATTTCTTCTCCATTATTTCAGAGATGTGTTATTCTGTTTGTTGTTTACAGCACAAGTCAGTGTTTCTCAGACTAATTTGTCTTGGGTCCCTCTGAAAGCAACTTTACCATTTGTAGCCCCCTTCCTTCCCAGTCATAATCACCACTCCTGCACCTGTCTTGGCATTGCTTTTTCTTTCCCTTCCCAAACACCTCGTCTTTTCTCGGAATTCTCCTGCCAGGGGTCGTGTCCCACAGTTAAGGGAACACTGCTTTAACTACAGACTTTTGGCTTTTGTCCAAATATCCTTAGACCAGCACATTTCAGTATTGTTTGTGGGAAATGAGCTTTGTTTGAAAATATTTATTCTGTTAACTTCTGGGGCCTTTTTGTTTCTTTTTAGAAGGCTTTTAGTTTACCAAACATTATTTGCACAAGAATGTTGGACAAAATAAACTGTGCCGGTGCAAACAATAGAAAACTTCTTAGGCAAACTTTGAAATTGCATGTGAGAGATCAGAGCTGGTACTGCCCATTCTGTGCCACGCTTTGCTGCATTAAATTCCCGAGTTTGACTCAGAGATTTAAGATTTTCACGGTAGGTGGTGAACAGTATAGATTAAACTTGCTTCCTTTGTTGTTAAGTTGTGCCCCTAATAACTGCCTGTTCCTTAAAGAAACCAGTTCCCATAATTGCAGTGAACAGCTGCATGGAGCCGTGTTGTATCTGAGGAGTTGTGCTGCAAATACTTCTTTTAGTGTTTCTCACTTCTCTGTCAGACACGAATGTGTAAGATAACCTTCCACGTTGCCTTTTTTAAAAATAGAAATTAAACCAGGCAGGAATGGGGCATGGTGAAAAGGCATTTTTACTGGTTTGGTTTGGTTGGTTTTCTGTTTTCTTTTGTTCAGATGGGACACGCTGTGGTTTGTGCTCTTCAGCCAGCGTGTTTCACCTCAAAAATCCCCAAAGACCCCGTGAAATGAGTATCCATGAATACCTTTTAGGACCACCTCCTTCTCTGGTGGGATTTAAGCCAGCAGCTGTTCAATTCAATATCCTTTCTTGATAGGAGGACCTTGAGAATACCATATCTAGCTGAAATGGCAGAAGGATAGTTCAGACAAAATGTAATTACAAAATATGGGAAGTCAACCATAAAACCATGGATAAATGTCATCGAGATATTTAATGATCACAAAAGGTCAGGACAACTCTAGGGGGAGTATGAGTTCCTTGTGTTTGGTTTGGGAAAATAAGTATTACATGTTACTCTTCTGAGTAAGTTCTCACAGATTCTTACTTAAAAAGGCTTTTTTTGCTATACCTTGATTATAACTCAGTTTGCAATATGATATTATATAATTTAATATCTCACTCTGGGGTACCTATGCAGTCCTGGTTTGGAATTTCTTACTTAAAAGGTTTTGACTGTTGGTTAAATCAGTTAGCACATTTTTTAAAAAAGGCTAGTATGGATGCTTCATAATGTGTTTCCAAGTCATAGGGCTCAAATTGGGCTAAAAAGTTGTATCCTGGGAGATGGAGAAGGAATATGCTAGATGTGAACATGCCTGACAGTTCTGAAACAAAGGGATGTGTGTTGTGCCTGCCTCTGGTCACCAAGCATCTACTCCCTGGAAGGCTGAGCTGTGCTGAGAAAATCAAAGCTTAAAGAATGTTCACATGAAATGAGGGTTTTTCCAGATCAGAGGAGAAGGGCCTGACTTATCTACCAGACAACCTAAGGGACAATTGTGTACAAGTAACGTGCTACCACCATGAAGACCGACCACTGAATTTTCAAAAGCAACACGGAAGAAAAACTGGGATCTTTGTATGTGACAGGCTGTTGTTGACAAGGATGTGTTAGGGAAGAACCAGGTAACCAGCTCCTATGACAGGATAATCAGGGATTTTGGGCCCCTCTCTACAAGAAAAGGTGCTGGAGTGTGTCCAGAGAAGGACAGGGAAGCTGCTGGAGGGGCTGGGGCACAAATCTGATGAGGAAGAGCTGAGGGAGCTGGGGGTGTTTAACCTTCAGAAAAAGAGGCTCAGGGGGAACCTTATCACTCTACAACACCTGAAAGGAGATTGTAGCCAGGTGGGGTCAGTCTCTTCTCCCAGGTAACAAGTGACAGGACCAGAGGAAACAGCCCCAAGTTATGCCCGGGAAGGTTTTGTTTGGGTATTGGGGAAAGCTTGTAAACCAAAGGGTTGTCAGTCATTGGCCCTGGTCAGTGGTGGAGTCTCCACTCCTGGAGGTGTTTAAAAGCTGTGTAGTTGTGGCACTGAGGGACCTGGGTCAGTGCTGAGTTTGCCAGTGCTGGGTTGGTGGTTGGACTCGGGGGTCCAAAAGTATTTTCCAACCTAAATGCCTCTATTATTCTATGATGTTCCTTTGTGCTCAAAAGTGATGGTTTTCTTTCCCAGCCAATATGTAATTTACAATGAAGGAAAAGCAGTGCTTTGCCTTTCATGTCTCAGGTCAAATTCGAGGTGCTCTGAAGACACATTCAGCTCCTCTGCAGCTGAACCTGTGTGCAGCAGCTCTACAGATGAAGCAGTGAAACACTAAATAGCCACCAACAAACAACCAACCAAAATCTCATAGCTTCTTGTGAATTATGTTGCTTACATAAAAAACACAAAAGATGCCTACTTAGTAAAAGAAGTTAAACCCAGCCTATTTAGAAGAGTCTGGGTTCCTCTTTAAAATATGAAATAGGCAACAAGAAGTCTGTTGCTCCTTTAATTCACTTAAATTCACTTTAATTTACTTAAATTAAAACTTACTTTTCAGTGTCACTGAGATGTTTTTTAAAATGCTAGTCCCATAATTTATGCATGCAACGCAGGAATATATCTATATATTTATATCTATATATATATCTATATCTATCTATATATATATATGTGTGTGTGTGTAAAGGTAAATTTGAACAAAATGCATGGTTGCAGTTGTCAGTGACACCAAGTTTATGAGTAATAACAGTACAAACCCATCCACCCAGGGCTTAGAATTCATTCTGCAGTCAATGGAGTACACACAATTTATATAGCAAGTGTCAACATGGATTATGTGTTTTGTTATGTTCTCTTTAAAGCAATTTGAAATGCAGGCATCTAAATAATACAGATAATTCATCATTTTACTGATGACTCTAGAAATAGAAAATATTTTTACTTGGTTGAAAGCATCAATAAAGCTTTAAAGCAAGAAGAGCAGATGTCAAATATAAAGCCCTTGTTTTACTGAGCAATGAGTATGATAAAAACTGATTATTCATCTTGATGTTAGAGTTCAAAAACAATTGTCCCTTCAGTTTGCCTCATGGGAGTGTGAAATTAGGACCATGTGTGCATTGATTAACAACATATGAAAGATGAATCATGATTACTGTTTTGGTCTGCTGCACAAGGCTGTGCTTGAGGGGTAGTGATTTCCTATGTCCTTTACCAGATTTCTGTAATTAGTGCTAGCATCTCTCTGTGTTTCCCAGTATTGATGTTCATGTGGCTGCCTGACAGTACCTATTCACACACAGAAACTGGCTTTCTTCAGTGAAAGAGTGTTTACTCAAAAGATGAATGTTGGAGTATATTTCAATATTATTTGTAATAAAGATTAGTCATAGAACTATTCTGAAATCACCCATCCATTTCTATCCCCAATGCTATCTCTGGCAGGAATTGTCAGATGTAAAAAAAAGATGTTTTTTTTTCAAATATGAAACACTATATGTTCTAGGTTAAAAAGAAGAAAGGGAAAAGTTCAATAAAATCAAACAGATTTTTCATTTCATTCAATTGTATTTAATTTAGGCCTGACAGCAGACATTAGTTAAATTTAACTTTTCTTGGAGGCACAATTAGTTCCTGTGGTTACGATTTTCATATAAACTTTATTTCTGGATATGTAATCCTAACTTGGTTCCTCTCTGGCCAAGTAATGGGTGAGAGAGTTGTCATAAATGCATTTCATTACTGAGCTGTTACTCTAAATGAGGGTTGGGTATTAGAAAAATATAAACAAAATTAGAGGTTACCTTCATGTAGTAATCTTTGCCTTTTATTAATACTTGTGCTCTTTCACGTTGAAAGATGGATGTTTAAATAAAATGAAATGCCTGTACATGCCTTGAACATGCAAATGAGGTATTTTTCTTCAGGAGATGATGTGTATTGATCTTATTTAGATCTGTGCTGACTTAAGATATCTTGGGATCTTAACCTTAATCATTCAGGCTGTTTATGTGCATTGAGGAGCAGATCCAGCACTGATCTCTGTGATTTGAGGTATTTGATGTGTGGTGGAAATTCTTCCTGACTTGCCTGCCCGATGTAGATGCAGGATTTGGATTTTAGCTTATCATGTTTTCTGTGGTGTTCTGTGCTTTGAGCTCACATAATGTGAGATTTAGTGTGGCTAGTGCCTCCTCTGCTCCCCCAGCTTTTTGACAAATAAGGCTGTTTGTAATTTAATATGTGTGCATTTCAGCTTTGATTATCTCTTCAAAGATCAGTGGTCTAGAGTTCTTCAGAAAAGATATTTTGTCTCTATATATTTGTTCTCAGTCCACGTGTACAGAAGTATGTAGACCACAGGGATTTTGTAGACAAAGCTCCAGGACACAAAGACTTGCTCTCTAGTATAAAGTTCAGAATAAATTAAATTAAACAAATGTAAATTCAACAAATGTTCATAGTTAATTAATGATAGACTCACAGAATGGTTTGGGTTGGAAGGAACCTTCACGATCATCTACTTGCAACCCCCCTTCCATGGGCAGGGACAATTAGCTGAGACTGCAGAGCCCTGAGGCTGTAACATTCGTATTTACAGGTTTAAAGTAAGATGCTCTAAACAAGTTCTCCTAGCTATAAGCCATCTAAATAGCACAATTACTTTAATTCAAAACCGGGGGAATGCTTCCTGGAAGAATATATTTTTAAACTCACAGCAGTAAGTAGTTGAGGGATTAATATTAAAGTTTAGCATGATGAAATTATCCGAGTAGCTACATGTTCTAACTTACAACTAATGTAACAATTACCTAGTTCAATCGTTTAAGGTGACCCTAATTCTCTCACTAATTGCTGCAGCCTTTTTGCACCTTTTGTACACTTGGGAGCAAATTTTTGCAACTAGTAAGTCTTATGTGCTCCGTAAGTTCAGCAGAGTTTAGCTTATGTTATGTCTGTTTTTTGCATCTAAATTATCAGTGATTGTGGTATGTTTATTTATGCTTCTGCTGTTACATACTTTGTTATGTCACCATAATCCCAGTAGAAATGCAATTAAAGGAAAAGTGTTGCATTTTTATTTTCCTATAGCATATAAAAATCCTATCTAATGAATTAAAATACATGTGCTAATTTTCTGTGGAGTTTGGTAAAATTTATCTCTCAGAACTTCATCTCCAGGATAAAAGGAAGACAAGTATCAATTAATTTGAGGGTTAATCTCCCTTAATAAATATAAAAAGTCAGTAGTTACTTTTTTGTGATTTTTTTAATCAAATAAATAATGTCTTTATGTTACTGGAAGTTAAATGGCATTTAATAAAGTTTAGAGAAACAGAAAGTGAGTCATAATAGAACAGGTATTAATAGAAAAGTTACAACTGAGAAAGAAAGACTCCTTCCTGTTTCAGGAAGCTTTTTTCTGTAACAGCTGGTTCAGTGCCAAACTAAATCAAACTTAAACAAATGGAAAGCCACCTAAGAAGAAAGTGAGATTACAAATTTAACTTGTAACAGTACTATCAAGGTCTGAATTGCTTTAATCCTTTAGGAAGTGCTTTACTTTTTTTTTTTTTAACTTGACAACTCCTACCTTGTTTTTCTTTGTCCATCCCTGGGTCTGACTGTGGAGGGACAGACAGGGCATGATGCTGACAACATCTCATTTCTGCTGCAGGCCTTTTGTACTGCTGATTTTTGCTGTTTGCACTGTGGCAGTGAACCAGATACAGTTCTATGTAAATGGGTAGTATTTTTTTAAAGCTAATGGGAAATATGGTGTTATTTGCCTTTCAGGGAATGATACTGTATCGTAAGAGTCAATGTTCGGTTTTCAGCTTTGTGTGAGGGTGATGCTACATTTTGTGTTTCAAAACAATTTCAGTGCTTTCTGAAGGGGAAGGTATTGCATCTCTGAGGACCAAAGTTCTTTTCTATAAGTAGAGAAGAGACAGCAGACTCATCAGCCTGGATTGTTCCCTGGCAGAGCAGTTCTCTGGTTGGTCTTTTGCAATATCTGCTTTAATGGTATTTGGTAAAAGAAAAGGGTGTCTGAGGTCACATGATGGGTTTCTGAAATGTCGCTGTCTTGGAACTTCTGATACTCTTTTTCATGGCTGTGGAGTCCTTTTTTGGCTGACATTCTCTTCTCTTCTCTTGCACCCTGTTTCCCCTGGAGAGCCCAATTTGATTTGTCATTAAACCTTGATTAAAGGTATGGTTTTTGTACAGACACAATTCACCTAGATGGTGGAAGTTGAGAATATCACATAATTTTCTTCCAAAAATAAGCTTCTATGATTCCCATCTGCTGGGTAGGTCATACTACTTCAACCACAATTTCATGGCTTCATGCAAATACTATATTCAGACTTTCCTTTCTCTTTGTTTTTTCTCTACAGGGGCTGTCATCAGTCACCAAGAACAATGGACTATTCAACATCACCTTTAAATATGACAGTAAGTTGAAAATCTGCACTATATTCACAAAAATCAGGGACTCCATCACAGTTGTCAATATTTAGCAACATGTCTCTTAAACTGGCTCTAAGAATGGCATAAGCTCTTCGATATTGACATAATTTTAAAATCTAGAAAATTTGTGTCTGCTGGGTCTGGTAGATCTCCTTCTGTGTTCCACTGATAATACAACTATAACAATTCGTAGTAGTTTCTCTATCAGGTTGGCCTACATCATTTGCCCAGTATTTGACTGGAACATTATAGAAAAATATTTTAGTCTGTGTAAAAATGTAGTCACTGAAAGGTTCAGTACACATGAAGATGTGGGAAAGGATTCTTTTGAGCTTTATACAGCTTTTCTTTAATGTGTAATTTAGGGTGAAAACGGCATAAAATGTGTCTCGAGGTAGAAAATGGGTTGTTTATATTTGTATACAGGTAACATATTAAAAAAACTGTCTTTGCAAGGATTCATACTGAATATTGAAGAATACTGAATAGCATCTCTTCATTTAACTGAATCAGTGAGAACTTTTCAGCAGCTACAGTCTTCAAGGCCCAGGCCAGTGGAAAACTGTCTACATTTGCAGTGCAGACAGATGGTTTTCGAGCTGTGGCAGAGGTGTGTTTTGAGCTAAACTGAGAACAAAGTAATCTCTGCCATAATACCAGTGATAAACAGGTTGCAGCAGTAATACTTCAGACCTCTTCAAACATCTGATAAATGGCTGTATCTTCTTGTTGGGGGTTATTTTAGATGTTTTGTCATCTTGTCTAGTTGGCAAAGTAGGACTGCCAACTACATTAAGAATTTATCCTTATGAGGGCAGTTAGTGGCCATCATCAATATAAACTCAATGTACAGTCAAGGTCCTAATTTACATTAAGACAATATTTGTTTTAATGCCAATGCAAGTCATAGGTGGTTTTTTCCTCCTACCCGAAGAAATTCTCTCAGATGCTGAATGTAGGTAAAGTTTCATCAGTGAGAGCATGCATCAGGAAACATAACAATAGTGGTTTGTTTCATTCTGATCATCCTTTTGTTCCTCAATTTTTACGTTAATTTCTGATTTTGCAATCCTTCACTGTGATTTTTTTTTTTATCTAATTTGATCTTAACACTTTAAATGAGCAAAATTTAAGTGTGTCAGATTGTACAAGATGTAGGTGATCACTACAAAAGTACGATTTTTTTTTTTAATCTACGTAAAGAAAAATAGGAAATCATACCAGTCAGAACAGAGATCCCCACATTTAGTTAACACAATGAGTCTGTTTAAATCCCAGTATGTGTCATGTTTTTTTCCATTAATTCTGGCACCAGAAAATGTGTTTAACCAATGAGAAGTATTAATTCACAATTCTGCTGGCACTGTGTGCTTCCTGGACAAAGGAGTTATTTGAGTTCTGCAGGACTAGGAAAAGAGTTTGCTGATACGAAGACTAAAGAGCTCACGTGGTGTGGAAATACATATTTACCTTTAATAAGCCAGCACAAAAGAGAATTTGGCTTGCTGGCTGTGATTTAAAGGCTTTTATTTTGCCACACAGCTACTCTAACAAACTGTGTTTTATGATGCTAAATTAGTTGGTTAGATTATTTATTCAGGTGAAAAAGAAATGTGTATTTTTTAGTATGTCACTTGTAGTCAAGTAAAATAAGTGGTTTCCATGCTGTTTTCTTCCTAAAACTGTTGTTCTTTAAAACTGTGGATCAGTGACTTGCAGTCAAACTTCAGGCGTTTGTGCTGTTTTGGCAAACTGTCGTTTGACCATAAAATTCTAGTAACCAGGATCCAAAATCTTGGATTTGCTATTAATTAGATCCAGACCTAGCAAAAACCAGTTAGTTCAAACTTTCCATTGAAAGATATCCTCTGTCCTCCTGAGAGGAGGTTCATGCTGTCACTGAGTTCACTCATAGCAACTGAATTCTACAAACAGCGGAGTCGGTACCAACTGCCCAGCTTTTGTAAAAGGCAGTGTTGTACAGGCTGCTCTATTCTTATGTCTGTGACAGTTACATAAAAGACCCCTTGCCATGGTTATTAATAGTAAAAAGCCATTTTCTCCTTTACAGTTAATAATTTTTCTTTCCTTGCCTTTAAGACCACACCTCTGAATTAAATTCGAATTTCCTGTACTGGCGTATCACAGCACTTGATTTTTCATGTTTCTTTTCTACAAGCTCTGTATAGATGAATATATGGCATATAAATGATCTCATTTTTTTTGAATTAATCATCAGTCAGTAATATACAAACTACTGATCAATTTTTTCTGGATTTTGTTGGTTTCACTCGTTCAGAAACAGAATGTTTGTTTGTTTTTGCACACCCATCTTCATGTGTACTGTGCTCCAGAACTAGTGAATTCCCTGCCTGCTACTTCTCTTCCTGCCACACAATATGAGCCTAAATATGGTAAAGCTTTAAAAGTAGTAAAATTTGGGTTTGTTTTCTTGTTTTGGAAACAAAAATACATGGTAAAGTTCAACAACAACATCAGGAATCTTTTGCTTATATTTCGTTTTCTTACTTAAAGCTAAAATTTTCTGTAATCACTTGATTTTGGGGCTGTAACTTTAGGGAAGGCGCTGCATTTTGTGAGGATAACAAGACAAAACAGTCCTGAGTGAATCCAGTGGCAGTTAAGTGGTCTGCAGGGACGTGGCTGCAGAATGGGTGGCAGAGAGGAGATGGATTTAGGCAGTAGGTTCTTAGTGGTCAGGATCAAGCAGTATTGTGGTTAAAAAGCTCTTCTTGAGCAGTTCTCAACCTTCACATGGGTTATTGTTCTCATATGTGCCTGATCATTGACCAACATTCTCTTGCTTTGAGCACTGTACATGAACAAAATTAATGTCAGTCTTCGTATTCCTTTGAACAACTGCAAGGAAAAGTTGTTCTCTTTTGGGAGCCCCAACCTGTCGTGTGGTACAGGTTACACTGGTGGTATAAACTGGTGATTTCCTGTGAACTATGGGTTGGCAACCAGTGAAAGTGGTTGTGCTCAATGATTTGTGAAGTTTTCTGGGTTTTTGTGTCTTGAGACAAAAACTTCACCTAGATTTGCTGTATAATATTTATAGAAAATAATGCACTGGTACTTTTACTTTGCTCAGTCTTGAAGGCATGTTAGGGAATTTATGTCAGCTAGAACATTTTTCTTAAAGTGCTTATTTGTCCTTATTTTCAGATTGCACTCCTTACCTGAACTCAGTGGGAAGACACATGATTGGAGATGTGCAGAACATCACCATCAGTCAGTTTGCATGCCAGGAACAGGTGGCTGTGATGATCCTTTGGACAGCAAATGCCATTGGTAAGTTCTAGAGGGAAATGGACTTGTTGATCATGGGTTTGGTAATAACTTCCTGCCTACAGGTATAAAGTCAAATAAATTATGCTTGGAGTCATTGATACAAACTGCCTAAGAAGAAAGGAATTCTTAACATCTTTGCAAAGCTCCTATTTTTTCTGACTTGCCTCAAAAACACCTTTAAAACTAGGATGTTCTCTGCAGCCATACACTGCTTTTCACTATCCCAGTTTATTGAATTCCTACTCTTCAGAACTTTACAACTGTCCCTGGTTTCATTTTCTGCCCTAAGGCTTTGGTGCATTTCAGTGGCATTGATTGAGTTTAATTCCTGATACACTTAAAGGTTCTTTAAGATGCAGATTGTCTTACAGGTGGAAAACGTTATCTAATCACAGCTATGCAAACTTTAATGGATTTCCTTGCCCGGTCTGGTCATTAAGAGTATTCCTCAATTGCTTCAGTGTCACTGGAACTACCTTGTTGCCCACTAGAGCAGTAGTGTCCAAAATTGAGGTTGTGCAGAAAGCCATTTCCACTGAGAAACTTATTTCTGGGCTTTAAAAGAACATGTGAAAATTCCACTGGATTCTGCAGAACTGTGCAGTTGAAGGCATTTGGTAATTTTCAGCTGCAGACTGGATGGATCAAACATCCGTGGGAAACAAAGCCTGGTGTTCTTCCTTGTAATCATCAGAGGTTAATCCTTTGGGAAGTGCGAGGACAGAAGTGCTGTTCAGACTGCTCGGGTAACATGGGAACTGGGCACTTTCTCTTTCAGGGTCTTCATGTAAGGACAAATGGTGCTTTTGTTCCATAGAACAGTAAGAACACGTTTGACAACGCTTTATCTTCTACAGAATTATAAAACATTAATCAAAACACACAAACCTCTGAAAACTGGTGAAGCAGAGGAGGTGGCGGAAAATGTGGAAATGATACATTTGGGATTTTATTTTTTAGTTTAACAAGCATAGCATAAACTGAAATAAGTCCATTTTGATTTCTGTAGCATTTAGCTTACAAAAGCTATGTCTGTGTCATTCATAAATATGTGTAATGCTGTTGAGGAGATGTAATTAGGTGGAGTAGTGAGAGTTAAAGAGCTGTGCCGTGCCTTTGATACCTGAGCCACAAAACTGTCACAGGGTAACACTGGCATTTTCCTGGGATATTCACATCACTGTGACTCAGTTTAGTCATGTCATGAAGTAATTCTGTGATGAGAACATTGTAAAGACACTGTGCTGAGATAAGTTGTGTTAGAATAACTTGATCAAAATGGGTGTAGTTCTGGCAGCAGTTATAAATAACTGGAAGTATACGTGCACTGGAATAAATTCCATTCCATTTAAGTCAAGTTTTCTGTTATCCCTTATTGTACCAGAACTAAAGAAGTAGTAACAATTGTTATCATTTTAATTTGGTAGTCTCAGAGAAGATAGTGAAATTTATAAAGGAGTATTTCTATAATTTGCCAGCCAAATATTATATTTGATTGCTAGTAATGGAAATGTGAAGTTACTATAAAGTATTTCTGAAGGTGAAGAAGGTACTGGTAACTTCTATTGCAGTGGTAATTTGGAAGCCCCAGATGAGACATGGGCCCCTCTGTTCTAAGCATTACACAAGTGTGTAGTAATTGTAGCCTTTGCCAAAGACTGAATTCTAGATGGGCAAGATAGAATGTGCAGAACTGACGTACAACAACAGGTATTAAATACAAACGTACTTCGTACGACTGATAAGCTTTATTTTTAAAGACAAATGAAATACAAATTACATAAAATACCACATTATGCATTTTGAAATATTAACCTTCTGTTTAAATGCCCTGCTGTTTGTAGGGATTGAATACCTGAAAGGATTTCGAGTAATACTTGAGGAGTTGAAATCAGAGGGAAGACAATGCCAGCAGATGATTTTAAAAGATCCAAAGCAGCTCAGCCCCAATTTTAAACGAACAGTAAGTGCTTTGTTTCAAGAAAAATTTTAGTGTTGTTTGATGGTGTGAGTAATCCTGAAAGTGTTTATCATCCTAGAATGGTTTGATCATTAAAGGTCATCCAGTTCCAGCCCCTCTGCCATGGGCAGGGACACCTCCCACTATCTCAGGTTGCTCCAAGCCCCGTCCAACCTGGCCTGGAGCACTTGGAGGGATGGGGCAGCCACAGCTTCTCTGGGCAACCTGTGCCAGGGCCTCGCTTCCTTCACAGTGAAGAATCTCTTCCCAATACCTAATCTAACCCTACCCTCTTTCAGTTTGAAGCCATTCCCCCTTGTCCTGTTGCTCCATGCCCTTGTCAGAAGGTTGGTTGGTTCCCAAAAGTATTATTGGTGAAATTAATGATGGTTGTTGCTTTAGAGACAGATCTTGCCCCTTTCTATAGAAGCTTCCCTGAAGTTGAGAACTCTCATTTTGGTGACTCTGGAGTACAGATGCACATCTGTAATAGTCTACATCCAACTATGTATTGAAATTCCTCATGTCAGACTGGAATAGAGGGGTAGATAAAGGATTCTTACTGTATTAATTTGGGCCTTTGATTGCAAAACCATGGGCTTGTTTTGAAAAATACTTTCAGTATTTCAGCTATTACATCAACTATAATAGTTGATACTAAAATATGTTGCAATCTTGTCTTTTTTGTAGGGAATGGAGTCCCAGCCCTTTGTCAATTTGAAGTTTGAAACAGATTACTTTGTAAAGATTGTTCCTTTTCCTTCCATTAAAAATGAAAGTAATTATCATCCATTTTTCTTCCGAACTAGATGTAAGTATTGCATATAATACAGTATTGCATATCATCTCTTCAGTGGGCCTCCCCTCTCCCCAGCCTTTTGGTTTTCCCAACAAAGTAATGTAGTGGATGATGATGTTGGATGAGTCTGGGATAAGCAGTTACTGACATGGTCTTGGAAGCAAGATCTGGGTGTTAAGCAGAAAGAATTTGCGTGCCACAGATAAATCTGTGGTGTGTGATCATGTGTGTTAGGCAGCAACCAGAAGAAAAGTCCCAGGTGGGCCTGAGATTATCTCAGGTTTGCCTAGAGCAGGATTGTTCCTGTGGTTCTCAGGGTCATTTAACTCATGGAGATGGTTTGCTTCTCTCTGGACATTATGAAGGAGGGCAGGTTGTTTTTTGCTTTTGAGATTACAATTTAAAAACAGCTGTCTAGAGAGAGATGTAGAGGAGGACATCTGAAATCAGATAGCAGCAGATCAAGTTGAATTTCTCAAAATTACTTAGCAGTTCTTATTGGAGGTAGAGAGAAGAAACTTGAATAAGCTCCTCAGTGCTCACACAGTATTGTGAGAAACTGCAAGTACCCTTTGGGGTGAACTGTTGATATTTGTCCTGCTAAGGGGGTTTTTTCTCTATAAAACTTCCTTTAGGTGTTTTAAAGTCCGTCTGTTAACTCAGACCACTGTACCGTTGCTAGCAGTGCTCAGCATACTTACTCTGAGTAAAAGTATTTAAGACTAGTTTTAACTTTCTCTCCTTACATGCTGTGCCTGGTGTTATCCCTTTTGTCTAACTAAGAAATGTGATATTCAAATTCATATATCTCTGTTTCACATATAAAGATGAGAAGAGACTTGAAATCATAACAAAGAAGTTAAGTTTGCAAAATGTATTTAGTCCAGGTGTATCAGAGTCTGGGAAAGAAGGGGGGGGTATTCAAAATGATGAACTCCCTACTTTTACCCTTGTTCCTTTTCTGTTTAAATAGCATAGCAGTTTGATACTGTATAATTAATAATTTTTCATTTTATTTGTAGCATGTGAATTGTTGCTACAGCCAGAAAACCTTGTCTGCAAACCTTGTAAGTAAAATGTTATATTTTAATATATAAATCTTACAAAAAGTTACTGTACTTAAAGAGTCGCTTTGTGATTCATGAATATTTCCTCTGACAGACTGGAAGCCAAGGAGTGTGAATGTTACCCAGCAAGGTTTTAACATGCAAGTGTCCTTTGATCATGCACCTCACAATTTCGGGTTTAGGTACTACTTTCTTCACTACAAACTTAAGCATGAAGGGCCATTTAAACAAAAGACCTGCAAACAGGTACGTGGCTGAGTTTTGAAGGTCTTAAAAGCACAAAACCTATTTAACATGAGGTGTTCTAAGGTCTTATAGAACCTTTAAAAAGTTAATATAAAATAGTATCAGTTTTTAAATTGTAAAGCTATTTGAAACTATTTATGTAAGTAACAGTTGTACTGTGCTGGCACTTATCAGTCAAAACCAGGCTCGAGGGCTCCGTTGGACCTGGATAACCCAAGTTAGTTCTGCAGGCAGGGGATTGTGTATTTGAATGGGCAGAATTAGTTTTGCTGGTTTAAGGTGTGTTAATACAAGAGTGCACTGCCTGTTTCTAAATCAATGTGAATTCTTTATTAGGTTTTAAAAATATGTGAATGGCTTGCAAAGTATTCTTTCTTTGATGTAGGAGCAGAACACAGACACTACAAGTTGTGTTCTTCAGAACGTATCTCCAGGGGATTATATAATTGAGGTAATATTTCTGAATAGTCTTTTGTACAGCACTTAAGTGAGTATGTTAATGGGAAAATGGAGTAAAGTTAAAATATTTCAGATCACACTGGTAGAACTGAAGTCCAGTTATCCCTACTGAAGTAACTTGGGCAAGTAAATTTTCTAGAATGTTCTCGACCTTTCCATAGCTTTGCTTCCCTGAGTGCACAGCACTTTTATCTGTGCCTTAAATTGAAGTTGGGGGCTGCATAATTCCTGGACTTTGATTTTTAGTTTTGTTAGCTGGAATTCTGTTACTTGGTCAGTTTTTATTGTACTAGTTTGTGCTGCCCTATTAACTATTTGAACAGTAACTTTCTTCACATTTGGTTGTAAGAGCTGTTACAGTTATTTTACATATTGCAGAAAATAAATAAAATTAATTTTTTACTTTTCCAAGCTGGTTGATGACACTAATACAACAAGGAAAACAATGCACTATGCACTAAAACCAGGTATGAGTTCTGTTTTTTAAACAATATAGTATATTTAACGTATTAATTTAGATTCAGTTTTAATTATGTTGGAAATGAGTCTCTATTTGACCTCTGCCATAAGTTAGACTGTTGAGGTAATTGTGCTGTGATTTTTTTGACCTAATGAAAAAAGAATAGAAATGACACTTGAGCCTACACATCTGCATCTCTACATTTATATTTAGTGGAGTTTAGATCAATCCATCATTGGAAATCTTTGGGGGAAAATGGCTTTTGTTGTATATGTAGATATGAGGAGTCGTAACTTTAATTGCATGTAACTGACAGTGCAGTAGTGTGGGAATAGTGTAATGAAAGTGTGGGAGCAGCCTAAACTCATCAGCTGTGTCCTTCAGCCCTGCTACCAAACCGAGTGTTCTGGAGAACCTGTCAGGTGGATGCTTCACATGCCCGTGGAACAGACCTGTTTTTGAGAAACTAAACAGGGATTTCAGAGTGTAACTGCAGCCTCAAAACAGCCACAGATGGAGGCAGTGGGTAAAATGCACTGAATCCTAGTGCACATTGCTGAGGATGATCTCTGCAAGAAGGCAGTTCTTTCTAAGTGGTTCAGCACCCTGGAACCAAAACATGTCAGGTCCAAATGAGCACTGCATATCTCATCAGAACTACACCTGACACAGGGCTGTTCTTCTGGGACTGGTGTGAGTTGCAGCTCTTGTTACGTGTGTGAGTCACTGATGCTGTGGCAGTGGGGCAACTACCATAAAACCAATTTGAAATGGAGCAGAACATGATGTTTTGGCCTACTGTATCTTCAAGAATTACCTGATAATAGAGTACTGCAGCAGTTTTGCATTCCCAGTGTGAAGATTTGTTGAGATAATTGTAGTATAGCATGTTAGCATGTGGCTAATCCTGCTTGCTTTTTCCCAGTGCACTCCCCGTGGGCTGGCCCGATCAGAGCCATTGCCATCACAGTCCCTTTGGTGGTCATCTCTGCCTTTGCCACGCTTTTCACAGTGATGTGCCGCAAGAAACAGCAAGGTAAGAGGGTTTATTCAGTACAAAGTTCCATTTAAAGATACGCTTTTGCAACCAAAACAGTCTTAATTGGTAGGTTAACTCCAGAAATATCTTTATCTGAACAAATTTCTTTTCTATTTCTCTGTCCTTCCTCCCCTCAGCTTTTTTATGTATTGAAACCTGTAGCAAATTCTTAATCAGTGCTTGATGGTAGTTGGTTGCTTAGACAGTATTTTATCATAGATCAAGGCTTCACTGTAGAAAGGAGAGAACAAAACCAATATTGGAAAATATTTTTAATTTCATGTTTCGTTTTATTTGAGAAAGTACCATGTGACCATGTAGATTACAAACAGATTTGTAAATAGATATGTTTTAAACATTCCCTCATTTTACTCAGAAATATCTAATTCATATTTATTTTAAATCAGAAGGAAAGTAAAGCCATGTGATGCCAATACAATTCACAGTGCTGTCTGGAATACTATCTGCAGTTACTATTCCAGATTTGCTCACTTTCCTGGAAGTTGCCTTTACCTTTCATTCTAAGCCATGTTCCTAAATTTACTCTAAGCCCTGCTTGCAGATGTTTTTCTAACTTAGATTCCATCCCTTCTTGCTGACTTCTCCTCTGTATCCAGGAGCTGGCAAGCAACACTTGATACATTTAAATGTTAAAAATCCATTGGCTTTTTATATAGAATTTGGAGAATCATGTGGTTTCACGAATAATGGAAAAAGAGATTACTTCTCCAAACCTCACGTATCTGTGTTATCCACCTGAATTTTGGCACTGAGATACACTGCAAGTGCTATATGCCAGCTGGGTTAAATCCTTTTACCTTCTGGTCTCCTGTAGTTATCCCTTTGCTCACAGCTAGCACAGTTCCAACAAAAAACCCAGACAAATCACTGAGGATTTGTCTACAGAGAGAGTTGTTCCAGAATAGTTATTCCTGATGAATTGTTCTGAATTGAATCCCTAGATGGATATTTGTATTTTGAAATACTCATGCTTTATTCCTAATTAGCTTAATCAGCTGTAGAACTAGATTGAATTAGTCTGGCATAAGGCCAGACTTTTATGTTCCAGCATAAAAGCATCTATGCAAGGAAAGAAACACTAATAGCTATTTTGATTTAAATTAATCATATCTTAATTCAAATTAATGTCAAATTAATGTCCAAACATGGGTGTGTATATATACACTAGAGAGATCCTGTATGATATCCTGAAGGGGTCTCTGGACCTGGAGTTTAATATTCCTACCTGGCTTATGTTGTGGTTTGGGAGTTTTATAACAAGAGACTTTATTAGACAGAAAACTCTTGAAGATGATTCATCTTTTAGGTTTGTAATATTTGAACAGAGATTTGAAGCTGGATAAAGGTGAAACAACCTCATTCTATCTATAAAATAAACCTTCCTTTTGTTTTCTGACAGAAATAACTGCATGTTTAACTTTGAAAGTGTATTCCACATGTAGCAACTCTTAAGCTGGATAAATAGAGTGTGTGCAACTTCTCTTTTTCAGGGTGGAGAGGAAAATCTTCAGAAAAAAAACCCCATTACTGTATGCACTAGTAAAGAGCCTCAAAAAGTAATAAAACCCCAAAACAAAATCAAGCTTTATAGTGTGAACTCTCTTTTCTCTTCCAATTTAGAAAATATATATTCCCATCTAGATGAGGAGAGCTCAGAATCTTCAGCATATGCTGCAGGTCTCCATGTGGAAAGACTTCGTCCCCGGCCAAAAGTGTTCATCTGCTATTCCAGTAAAGATTGCCAGAAACACACTAATGTCATCCAGTGCTTTGCTTATTTTCTTCAGGACTTCTGTGGCTGTGAGGTAAACTCAACATTTTATGTGTAAACAACTTTTTCTTAATTGAAACAGCACTCCCAAAATTCTGTGCTTGAAAGGTAGGTATTTCAGTCCTTCCTTTCCACAGAGATTTTTGTTATTTTTGTAAATGTTGGCTGTATATATTTTCTTTACTTGGGGAAATGAACAGATCTTATCCAGTGTAAAAAACCCCCCAAAAAAACAAAACAACCCAAACCAAGAGAACAGTGGAAGATCGTGATTTCAGGACTTTGATTCAGCCATGTTTAGCTTGCTTTGAATTAAGTGCTTTTTCTGTTCAGTAGGTCTTACATCTTTATAGTCAGCAGCCAGAGATAGGTATTGTTGTCTACCTGATGTACTTTGGTATTCCTAAAATATGTTTCGTATTGTAATTTAAAAGAAGTTGAATCTATCAAGATTTCTACTCGTAGAGCAAAAACTGCATTATTAGGATTACTTGTTGACAGTATGTACTTACTAATTGATTTTTATTTTTTTACTTCCCTTCTCTTCCTTTAATACTGTAAAATCAGCAACTCTTTTTTTTTCTTGTTTTTCTTTGAAAGCTATAAGAGAGACATTCAAATTGCTACTTTAAATGAGTAGGCTTAGAATCTCATACTGCTTTCTAAAACAGAATCAATATGTGGCCAGTTTTTCACTTTCCAGCTGGAAAAAGGCAGGACAATCGTTGGTCTCTTTGTGCTGCATTTTTCCTCCCACCCTCGGGATGGGAACAGGATGAGCTGGAGCTGGGTTTCACTACAGCAACTCTGCTCTCTGGTGACCAAACACAGAAACACAACCGAGGCCTCACGTGTTTGGTGGGGATGGTCACAACTTTTTCATCTGTTTATAACAGTTCAGGATAAAGTGTTTCATGAGAAACTTACTTGAAACTCCTTTTAGAGATGTGCTTTAGCCCTGTTGCACTGTTCCTCCTTGGAATAGTGTTGAGGTGAGCTCTTACTGCTCTAAGTACCATGGAATATATGGTCTGGGGCATCATTTAAAATTTATGTAACAAAATATTGATAGCATCTATGTACAGAAATAAATATATTTTGTTAATAAAACTGTGGAGTTTAATACAAAAAGCGATGCTCAGTGCATAACAGAAAAGTTGCACAAGTATTTTTCGTATGGAATTGGAATGTTTTCTCATAAAGGATAAAACCAGTGGCATTTAATGGCCATTTAAAATAATAACATAATAAAAACCCTTTCTCACAGATAGCAGGTCACACAGGATTTTGAAGAACAGAAACAAAACCAGTCACAAAACTACCTGCATCTCCCAAGCAGCAGTAAAATGACTCCTTTTCCCCATGCACAGAATAGAGTTGGCTGTTTGGAAGGAACTGAAAATGATCATCCAGTCCAGCTGACGGAGCACTTCAGGCAGGATCACTTTCTTCCTGTAGCCAACTGTGTGGTAGCAGTTTTCAGGGGTCCTTGTGTTCTGGGCATCCACCTACTCTATCTTGTGATGGGGCAAAGTTTTCCACTCTGCTATGGGTGATAGAGCAGAGCAAAAATTTTTGTTTTCTGGAAAAATGCTTCAAAGAAGATTCTATAAGTGGTTTTGATGTGTTTCTATTGTGCAAGTTTATGGCATCTATTCTTTTCTCTTATCCTACTACTCATTCCTCCTGTGAGATAAAGCATTGTGTCCCTCATCTTGGTGTACACCAGCATTTCACTTCATGTAGAATGGTCAGAGAGCTTGACAAAGTACAAAATAAAAAACTCTTTGGATAAAATTTTCAGAGCTTTCTCATCAGATAAAACTGCTCCTATTTTGCATCCTAACTGGAAGGACTTGATATTATAGGCACTAATTAGGTTTCTATCTAGATATGAAAATTCTTGGCATTGCATTTCATTAGTATGCAAGGATGGTAAGTGAATATGACACTTAGGGGCATGGTATAGTGGTAGACTTGGCAGTGCTGGGTGAATGGTTGGGCTTGATCTTAAAGGTCTTTTTTAGTCTAAACAATTCCATGATTCTGTTACTTCCATTACATTCAGCACGTTATGGACCCAGACGTACAACAGTAAATTGTTTGAGGCAAGCACAATTGTTTATTGTGAGTCGATGATACCAAATTTAATTCCATAAGTAAATTGTAATTTACTTGATGCAGCCACATTTTCTATGTTCTTTTTATTCCCCAAGAAGTACTGCTGTGTATCGAATCCATAGTGCTTTTTTTTTTTAAGGAACTACTTGGGTTTACATACATAAAAGTTAGTATCAACCAGAATTTTTTTCTCTTTTCCAGGTGGCTTTAGATTTGTGGGAAGATCTAAAAAGCTGTAAAGAAGATCAGAAGGAGTGGCTTGTTAAAAAAATAAATGAGTCCCAGTTTATCATCATTGTGTGTTCCAAAGGAATGAAATACTTTGTTGAAAAAAAGAACTGGAAGCACAGAGGAGTCACCAAAGATGCAGGAAAAGGAGAACTCTTTCTCTTTGCTGTGTTGACTGTCGCAGAGAAGCTTCGTCAGGCAAAGCAGAATTCAGCTGACCTCTGCAAGTTCATTGCAGTCTACTTTGATTACTCCTGTGAGGGAGACATCCCTGCTATCCTGGATCTAAGCACAAAATACAAACTCATGGACAATCTCCCCCAGCTCTATTCACACTTACACTCCAGAGATCTTAATGTACAGGATTCAGATGTGTTTCCTGTTAACATTAGTAAAAGGAATTATTTCAGGAGCAAATCTGGGAGGTCCCTTTATGTTGCCATTTGCAATATGCATCAGTTCATTGATCAGGAACCAGATTGGTTTGAGAAACAATTTATTCCCTTTCCTCCACCTTCTTTACACTACTCGGAGCCTGTCATGGAAAAATTTGATTCAGGCTTGGTTTTAAATGACTTGGTGAATAAACAGGTGATGGATGGTGATTTTTACCTGAAAACAGATATAAATATTTCAGTGGGGAATTCAGACTCTCACTGTATAATTCAGCACTTAAACCTTGGAGAAGATACAGAAACTCAGGACATTCAAGGTGGTGGCAGCTCTGTCCTTCAGCCATTGTTACATGTTGTTAAAGCTTCAAATCTGAAAGACATGCCTCGAGATTCTGGAATCTATGATTCGTCTGTTCCTTCATCTGAATTATCTTTACCTTTAATGGAAGGACTATTGACAGACCAAATGGAAACATCTTCCATTACAGGAAGTGTTTCTTCATCATCAGGTTTAGGTAAGATACAGCAGTGTTTCAAAACTTAAATTCTGTTACTGTGCATATTTCTGCCATCTCCAAATAATAGATGATAATATGTGAGGAGCCGTGTAGAAGGCTGCAGAGAAAGGTAAGTATTGTATAAAGATGGTAAAACAGGTACAGTAACTTTGAAAAAATGAATCTTTTTCTAAACTTACAGTGTGTGGAGGAAATCTTAGCTAGGTAAGATTTCACTAAAATTCTATTAATAGGGCACTACTCATTAATTGACTTATTCTTAGAGAGATAGCTCCTTTCTTCCTTCCAGGGGCTCCTTGGCAGCTGGGATTTCAGCTGACAGCTGTGTGGTGTAATCAAGAGGGTGATATGGTGAAGCATTCTCACAGACAGCCATAAATCTAAACCTGACATCCTATTTTGCTCCAGCACATACTGGATCCTTGAGGGATATCGTCTGTACTGGGGTTAACTCAAGTTTGAATGACATCAGGCTTCTCACCACATAGGGAGCTGGGGAATGAACAAATGGGTTTCAGTGGAGGAATTTCAATGCTTGAAAGACACTCTCCAGAATAGATACCCAGCTTAGCTGCTTCCAGTTAGGAGGTGTAAATTTTGCTTCAGGCTATATAAAAACTCTGGTCAGACCTTACTAGTTACAGGATATTGAACTGGCATCACAACTACATCAGTGTGGAATGTTCCAGCAATTGTATTGATGTGATAGAACTGCTCTTTGCTGGGATTTTCCATAAGGAGCTACAGCAGGTGAATATTGCATTTTGATGGTAGTATGCTGTTCTGCTTTCTGGAATGAGTGTTCACAGTGAGTTAACTAGACTTTTCTCTTGGCTAAATGAATTTTTTAATATTATTAAGATAATTAATAACTAATGTTTGATGCCGGAATTATATTGGAGGAAGAGAATACAAATGCTGATTTACAGCTATAGCATCAATATTTATCAGGTAGATAGTCTATAGGACTAAATAGTTAAAATCTGAAAAAAACTTCATCTGGAAAAAACCCCAGATTTACTGATTTAATTAATTAATTAAGCCACAATTACTCTGTTTTCAAAATTAAAACTATCTTTTTTAATTTTTTATTTTAATTTTTTTATTTTTTTCTAATTTAGCCTTTTCTCACATTTGTTGGAAAAATTACAGATGATCTCTGTAATGGTTCCAGTGAAAGTAGGATGCTCGTTTAAAATGTCTGGCCTCCCTGTAAGAATGCTTTCCCAGTGTCCCCCTCCTGATTCAATTACTGAGCTGTCAGCTGAGTATCCCAGCTGCAAAGAGGCACTGGAAGAAAGAGGCAGTCTTTCCAGTAATTAATTCTCAGGTCACATAGCCCGTCGTTAACATGCTTCAGCTGGAGAGGTTAAACGTTAGAGCTCTTGCTGGTAGAGTTGGATCTTAACACGGGTGTTCCAATGTCTTAAGAAACCACGATAATTTCTGCCATCTTCCCATTTACTGTCCTTGTCCAAAAGCACCACCTTGACTGACTCTCCCCCAAACCTCCCTCACCCAAACCACAGTCCTAATGAGGTACAGGGTGCAAAGGAGACAGTATCTGGAACTGAGCATCATCTGCCTTTTAGAGTGCAACCCATTAAATTTCTTTAGTGTCCCAGACATACAAAACATTTATAGCCCTAATACTTACGTGCCTGATAGAGGATTAAATAGAATTTTTAAACTTTTATTCTTGTTCTGAGAGATGGACATGTCCAAATTATTACTCTGAACTCACACTACGCTTTGGTTTTTTACTTATTTTTTTACCCATTACTTGGTCAGAACAGATGTGAATAGCTCTGACATTTAGCATCTCAAAGTAGATCTTTCCTTTTTTCTTAAAGGACAGTTTGATATAATCTTGTGAATTAAAATCCTAAATCACATAATTTATAATCCTTCTTTCAGAGCAGTTCCTGTGCAGACTACTGATCTGCAAAGAAAACGTTCTCAAAGAGGTCATCATATTTGGCATCCTCAATGGAAGTTCAAACCAGTTTAATTTTGAGGAAGTACCAACAGCCAGACCTTCACTAGGTCCATTCACTAATAAGGTCTTCCCTAAGAAGGTCCTGCCTGGGAAGAAAATTAGTATTGTATCTTTAGATAAGGTTTTACTGAGCGTGGTAGTTCAGCCTCAGGAGCGTATGACAAGATGGTGCAGAGGCTTTTCGTAAGTTTTCGTTGCATTGTGAAATATTGACGGAGTACAAAATCACTGTTTCAGTTAATGAAGTTCACTTTTTTTTTCCCTTTTATAGGAGAAGAAGAACCTCCTGTAATGACTGCTACAAAGTTCTTAGTGCCTGGAATATGTAAAGCAGAACTTCATTGCCATATCCACACTGATGAACTGCAGGCAATTGCTCCTTTGTAAAACATCACAACGTTGTTATGCATTGCCACTTTATCAACAGCCTCTGTTTGTGCTTTAACTACCACACTGTCTCAGCACTAAATCTACTTGAAGGAACAAACAGCCCCTGAAGAAGATCGGTTATTCCATTTTTTTGTGGCCAGTAAACTTGAATCTGTTGGTCTTTTTATAAAAACTCTTTCATGATTTGAAAAATGTAGCATGGAAAAATAGAAGAGAATACATTCAAAATTGTTCCTGTTATAATTTAAATGTAATGATATTACACTGTTTACAGATGCCATAATCAAAATTTACTATTTTTTGCTAGGAATAACTTTGCAACTGGACATAAAATAGCTTGGAACATTAGGCTTTAGTAAATTTTGTAGTCCAGCCTCTAGTTTTAAGTGCTGATGTACTTGATGGCAGGAGTGTTGTAGTGAATGAGAACAGGATTTTTTTCAGAAGCAAGATAAAATGCCAAAGGTAAGATCAAGAAGTTCTCCATCAGAAGAAAAATTATTTCTTTTAGAAATGTTTGAGCTCTTTTCCTCAGTCTCTTTTTCCCAGATGTTAATGTGTCTCAGTATTTAATTTCAGTGCATGTCTCCCTCTTCTGCATTAATCTCCCGTCTCTCCTCCGCAGTCTGGCAGTGCTGACTCACAAACAGCACCATACTGAGGCTGAAGTATCATTTTTTATAATAGACAAAAATACAGGTCCTCCATATGCTAAGTGTTACCATGGAAACAAAGTTTCCTCTTCTCTTCCTGAAGGGCTAATATAAAGAATAAAGAGATGGGGGGAAGGAAGACCATATTTTATATTGAAGATACTCTGGGTTTGTTCAGCCGTGAGATGAGGATGCTTTATGAGGGGTTCATGCTATCCTTCGAGGACTTGGTGCTACAAAGCCACCTGGGGTAAAACAAGCCAAGACAAGCAGTTAACAGGCAGGAATACTTTGTCTTGAGCCAAGCAGTAAACAGAAGTCGGTGAGTTACTCTGCAGTTTTCACTATTTACCATCACTTAGTGATTAAGATCATGTTCTGTCACTAGTGTTATATTAAGGAAAAATGCAAAAACTACAACTTGGCCACATTTATCTGCTGACACAGAGCACCCATGTCCTGTTTCCTGCAGTGACCAGGTGAGGAACTCCTCATTCAGAATGTCCCTCCTGTTTCCAAGGAGCAACTTTTCCAAAGGTGAACACATCTGTGTAACTGCAATTCCAGGCCCTATTACAATAAGCATGGGAGCAGCAAGTACTAAAGGATACCTTACCAACGTGCCTTTGCTCATTCTGCTCATGGGATCAAGTTCTGTCTCATTTAACCTGTATTCTGATTCCACTAGCAGGAGGTTACTTTAGGGAGACTTAACGGAGAACTCAAATACCTCAAACATTCTCTCAGTTTTAATAGATGAGAATTAGACATTGCTAATGGTTACATTTTATTATCCATTTTAATAGCATGAGATAGAACTATTAAGTGATGATTTTGGCTAACTGAGTAGCTGTAAAGCTCATGGGTTGTTTTCTTGGGTTGTTTTTGTTTTGGTTTGGGTTTCTTTGCATCAGTTTATATTTAATCATTTGAGTTTCCAAACAAAAGACTCTTGAGACTGTTATCACAGATGGAGTAAGAAAGTGCTGTAACAATTATTTGTGTGTAACCATTGATGACAGAACTTTGATGTGCTTTACAATTGTGATGTGGAATTCTGTGGTCATTTGGATGCATGTGTTGGATCTGGAGGGCCTTGTCCAGTAATGGAATGTTCCCTGTTGTCTCTGCTTTCTGAATTTCAAAGAACACTGCCTGGAAAACTTCAAAACTTGTAATATCTAAGTAAGTTTAGGTAATTCTACACACACAGTGAATCATCTGTGCCTTTGATGATTTTCTTAAGGCTGTGCCTTGGGCCTTATTGAAGGCAACATTCTCCCTGTTTTCCATTACTCTTAAGGACACAATAGGCAGAGTCATTTAGAGGTAAATGCTCCTCCACTAAATCCAGATATGAAGGATCTTGATTTGGTGCAATTCTTGTTATTTTACTGGAGAAAGGGTTTGGGTTGAATAAGACGAGGCAGAAAGGTGACACAGTTTGTGCGCTGAAGATCTGCTGTGCATAGAAATGCCAAGGCTGCACAAAGTGAGAAGGAGAAGGAGGCAGTTTCTTAGCAGTGAGCTGGTGAAGGTAATGCTGCTTTCATCCATGGGAAGTCCCAGCTCGCTTACTGTTACTTAATGCTGGGCTAAAGATTGGGAAGATTTCATTGTTCCATTAAATTCCGTGGAAGAATTGGTATTAGGAAATGAAATTAAGTTTTCATTTTGAGCTCTAAGAAAGCTGAGTGTTTAAAAGGGATGAAGGCAGTTGCACAAAGAATCACTTGTCATTAATGTTTTTGTTTGTTCAAAATTTGCTGTACAATCTTGCAAAACCTATTTGTTAATTATGAAAAGTCTATGCAGGTGACAGTCAAATCTAGGGGTGCGAGGGAAGAAAAATTCTTTTATTCCTTCTTATCTTAAGGTGGAAGCAGTGTATTGTATGTACTCAGAAGAAAGACAATATAATTAAGTGAAAATATAGATTAGGACAGCCCACACTTAAAGTATACAAAAGTAAGAGAAGTAATACTTATTCTAACTTAGTATAGTTATTTTACAAAGCCACAGTTCTTAAAACAATTAGAAAGATACTTTGTATATTGAGATGCTGGAAGGACATAGTACTGAATTGGCAAGAATTCTTAATTTTTTTTCTCTGATGAGAATAGCATCAAAAATCCATGTAAAAATTATTTTTTTTTAAGATATGTTAACACACATAGTAGAAGTTAGCTTACTACTGTTTTCAAGCATTAGGAAATTCTAAACATCATGTTAATGGTGAAAGGATCCCTTTAATTTCTGCTACACTCAAGTGTGTGGACACTGGATGTTTTATAGTGTGTTTTCTGGGAGGGTGGAAAAAACATTGGAAAGCTGAAGGCTCAAGATGTGACAGCGTGTTCAGCATTTTGAATGATGAGTATAGTTGTTGCCATAATTTGTACGTGTCCATGGACACATCACCTGTTAAAAATAGAATGCACCTGACATTTGCAGAAATAATTTTTTACCATACTGTAATTTAGAAGTTAAATACCAAAATAAAATATTTTTGTTCCTTTTCATTCATTGGGTTTTTCTTGTACTGTTAAAAAGAAATGGCTTAAAAGTGCGACGGTTTTGTCCTGCACCCTTTGAGTGCAGCTCCACACGACACACAAGCAGCCAGACTTGCTAACTGCTATTCATGCCCTACAGCTGGGAGGGAAACAGCTGTTTTGATAGGTCTTTATAGCTGAGCAACTCTAAGAAACTTCAACTTCTAAAACTTCTGTATTGGACAGACTGGGTCTGATTTTATTTTTAAATAAAATGGCGTTAATGTGATTTTTTGTAATTGTTTTTCCTATGTCCTCTCTGAAGGTCTCCTAGCTGTACGTGATTGTTCTGCATGCCAAGTGAAACCTATCCACATCCACAATAATAACAATAATAATGTAAGAACCTCGACTGGATTCATTTTGTCAAAGAGGATGTGGTAAATACTTAAGATTTGTATGTGGTTTCTTTTCTTCCAACTGATTTCAAAGCACTGCTCCAGTCAGTGAACCTTGCAAACTGTAATTTTAGGGGTAAGCCTTGAAACCACTCTGATTCCTTATGTTGCTCAGGTAAATGAAGGGAATCTAGTTATATAATGTTAGATGTAATAATTTATAATATAATAGACTTAATAGTAAAAATCAATGCAAGAAGAAATCAACAGCTGGAGAATTTTCTTCATCAGGTAATAAAAAGACTTAAAGCTGTAACAGTCAAGGCTGGTTTACAAAAATCAGACTCTTTTCCAGACTCCTGGTAGGGTCACAGGCCTTGACAATAGATGGCAGATTGAACTAGCAGGAGTGAGTGGATGGAATGCTGTCCTGTTGGGCTGCTGATTTAGTTGGAATTCTAACTATTTAGTTGCTGCTGGTGTGCAAAAAGATCTGCTTGAAGAGAGGCTGTCCTGTTGATCATATGAGTCAGGTAAGTTTATTTTGCGGCAGTCCATCAATTTGGCATTTTCTCTGCACAGGGGAAGTGTGTATCTGTGGTTTCACATAATTCTAAACTCTCTAACATCTGCTCCCTGTGCAAATTCTGTATTAACCCTTTAACTGTAAGTCAACATCAAATTGTTCACAAAACTTCCTCTGAATTTTTGTTAATAGCCAGCTGGGTTTATGATATTTTACTCAAACTAAAATACTTTGCTATTGATAATCATAATACATTTTCCTAGGAACACAACATTTCTTACATTTCTTTAATACTACATTTCTTAATAGCCATAGAACCCTAGATTATACTAAGGGCTTGGGAAACTGATACAGTGTTTTTTCCATTTTAAACTAAATTAACCTTTAGAGGCTTTTTTTTTATTGGAATATTGACTACTTCCAGTAACTGCAAACCAGGAGTTCTTCATTACCTTTGATAGTATAGTAAAAATACAGATCAAACCTAAAACCAGAAGTCACCTTCTTCATGGTTAAAAAAAAAATATTTCTAGTCCAGTTAATGGGGATTAAACTTGTCAAATTGGATGCCTTGCATAGTAAAATGGAAAATTAAACACTTGGAGAATGGGCTTGTTTATTTATTTTTTACATAATTCCCAAATTAAACTGTGTTTTAAAGAAGAAGAGTTCCCAGAAGTATTTTACATTGAGGAAACCAGTGCCAGGAGTATTTTCAGGGCAGCCAGCTACTGTCTGGTGAAAATAATTTACAGTGCAAGTTGTAGAACTATCATCGTGATAGAAAAGTGCTTTTTGGCAACATTCTTTAGGCCTTTCCAGAAAACAGTGGCCACACCCTTTTTAGTAATGCTTTATTTCTCAGGTGATTCAACCAATCTCAATGAGTCTGGTTATGAAATCAGATACTAATGATGGGAGTGGGACATAGATTTTTTTTCTCTTCATAAGTGTACAACTGGTCATATACAGGCCATGAGCAAGTGTTACTGTCCTCATGTTACATGAGAACTGGGTAGGATCTAGATAACGTATAGGAAATAGATCCACTTGGGAGCAGAGCTGAAGGCAGAACAGGGTTTCATGTCTTGGTCTTGGGCCATAATGGTGATTCTTTGAGCAGTCTGTGACCAGTCAGTGTATTTGGTTAGAGATTATTGTGCAGCTTTGCTGTTTTGCAATAACTTGTGTGATGGAACCACAGGGCGCTGGTTCATGTCCCAGAGTTCTGTGGCACCACTGCAGCAAATCCTCTACTGATGGAGCATGTGGGAAACAGAGAGTGGCACAGCAAGAACTGCAGGAGAAGGAGAGGTAGATTTGGGGCAGGCGTTAAGCAATGTTTTATTTCCTTTACAACACCCCACAGAGACCTCTGAAGTGTGAAGGCACCTCAGGGCAGACTCTGCAGGGGCCTGTTTCAGCCCCGTAGCACTCCTTGGTACTACTCCTCTGGAAGTGCATTGCTTGATGAGAACCTGGTTTGCAAGAATGACTCCTTTATAATTTTGATGAAAATCTGGAGTGATTTCATTGCTGTCAGTTACATCATACTTATTTCAAAATAATTAAAAGTGAGAATAGAATTAGACCTGCTTGTCTTTAGCAATGGCTAATAGGGGGGATGTACCCGTAAAAGCCGTGAGTCATCAACAGAAAGGAAACTGTCTGCTCTTTACTGTAGCTTTTGCAAACATGCCAAGGTGTGTTTAGGTGTTAGGAAGGAAGTCACCATCTCTTTGCTGAACAGTTGGACAATACTCAGCTACTGAGGGTGGAGTGGGAATACCAGTGACAGTGAATCAGGAAAACAGGGCAGGATTTGTGTTTCTGAGCTTCACCCTCTTTGCTTAGACTGCCTCCAAACCTGAGAAATACCAGTACATTTTTTTGGTTATTCATGTTTTTACCCTTGAATTGGCGTGCTAAACATTTTCTTTTTAAAGTATAACAGTCAGATATCACTGTGTTTTTAAGATAATGTTTTGGACTGAAGTAATAATTTAACAGTTGAATTTTATATTTTGCATACTAAAGAAAATTCCATGCTTATTATGATTTTAAAATGCTGAACAAACAACAGTTAGAAAATGCATTATATAATTTATCATCTTTAAACCCAGGAAATACAAATTAGTTACTAAAAAGTGTTCAGTCCCCATGGACAATGCTTTTAGTTGATGTGTTTGAGCAGCTTCCACTTTGTTATGTAATTATAAATGTTACATCAACTCGTTGTTCATTCCCTGTGTGCATAGTAAGTGGAAATTTTGTGGACACATAAAATACTCTAAAGTTAAAAGTGTCTAAAAAGAGCATCTCCTCCCATTTCCTGATAATGAATACCAAATTCAGCTTTAAAACAGGGGTCTGGAACTGCCACTTTCTGTGACAGATATGGTAAGCCCTGGATAAAAAATGGACATGCACTTACAGCCTGTGCATCTCTGCTTTTGTAACAGGCACTGCCAAAGCAGGGGGTGGGATGTCCGTTTTCCACATTTCTTGGCTGCAGCTATGACAAAGGCTCAGTGCAGACTTGAGCAACCTCACAGATTCTTCATTCTGCTAATTATATCAATGCTGCTGGGAGCCCAGGTTTTGCCCATAAGCTGATGTTGCTTAAAACATTAATCCCTGACTTTGCCATAGGGCAAGAGAAGTGCCAGGTCTCCACACACCTGTATAATTTATGTGAATTGCTACTTCAAGAGCAGAAAAAAACCCCCAGCTGTACACTACTATGTAAAACTACTACGGCATATTGATGGCTATTATCCAGTTGAATTGTCCCTAGTTTAAAAATAATTCACCTTAAGAATCAGTTTCTTTAAATATAATTTTAACTCCAGAATGTTTTCATACCGTGTGGAGCTCAGATTACTTTAGTATTCCATCCTGAAGAAATGACATGGAATTAGAGACCTTTACTAAAAGCAAGATCTGATGTCCGTATGTTTCTTCCATACCACATTCCTGTCCTCAGCAATTAGAAACGACTGAGAGATGAACTCTCCTTGCAAGATGTTGGTTTAGAAAGTAAGGCCAAACCATAGTTAATTATTAGTTAAGGCGTTTCTGGTGCCTGGGCTACAAAATGTGGTCAGTTTCTTTATTACTGTTTTTCCATTGGCTGTTTTATGTTGGCAATGCTACTACTGTGAGAGACCTACCAGCTACATTTCATCTGAATTTGTATTTAAGTGATGTAATTGTTAGTATTTATTATTATTATACTGACTTCAGTCACAGGAAGTAAGATGATCTTTGCCAGGCACAGTACAAACAGATACCAGCAAGAGTCCCTCATCTAAAGTGCTCATTATGTACATGCCTTCAGCTTCACATCTCTCTATTTTTCCAGGTCACTAGGACTTCTGAGTGTATTTCCATACCACTACTTTTGTCCAAAACACATATGCCTGTTACCATCTGTACATTATTTGTCACTATTTTGCCCAAGTTTTTAACCTAACGGGACCTACTCCTGGTCGCTTGCTGTTAATCTCGTTTGAGATTCTTAGCGTGGCATGATGTCCTTTGCCTTTCTATGGTCGGTCTGCTTCCTTAGCTGTTCCCAACCCCAACTTGGCTTCCTTCACCTTCCCCGGGCGGGGGGTGAGGGATGAGGGGAGGCCGGGGCAGCGCAGCCCGGAGCCCCGGCAGAGGCAGCTGCTGCGGGCCCGAGCGGCCGCCCCCCCCGGGATGAGCAGTGCAGGAGGGACCCGGGGAGGAAGGGAAGGACAGAGCGCACAACCGAGGAGCAGATGGGAGCCGGGAAGGGAGCCGGGAAAGGAGCCGGGGCGGGAAGGGCGGAGAGCCGGGCGGGTCCGGCGGAGAGGGGCGGGCGGCGGGGTGAGGCGAACACACACAGACACATAGAGACGCGTCCCCTCCCTCCGGCTGCCCTGACAGCCGCCCGGAGCCCCGGGACCACCGCGTCCCGCCTGCTGCCGCCGGCTCCCCTTGCTCACCCTCCGCAGCCCTTTCTCGCTGCCGCCGTGCCGGGGCCGGGGCGGCAGCTCCGCCAGCCGCATGATCGGAGCGGAGCAGGAGCAGGAGCAGGACGGCGCAAGGTGAGTGCTGTTCTCGGGGCTGGGCTCCAGCGGAGCTGGGCAGGTGGGCGCTGCCCGGCAGAGCTGGACGGGCTCGACTCTTCTGGGGCAGCCGGAGGTGGCAGTGGCGGAGCCGACCGGAGGTCGCTCCGGGGGGACCCGCCTCGCCTTACGGGACTCGGCACGGAGCGGTGGCGGCGGTGCCACGGCTGGTCGCGAGAGGACTCCCGCCAGCTCCTGCTGGGTGGAACGGGGCTTGTCCTGCTCCAGCTCCCCGCGCTGCCCCGCGCAGGGGAGGCCGCAGCTCCGCGCTGCCCAGGTCGGTGCGGGACGCGCGGGCTCCGCTCGTGCCCCGTGAGGGGCCCTGAGGGGGCGGCACAGGGACTGGCGGGCGCTCGACCCGCTCCCTCTCGGGTGCCTGTATTAGTTTATGCTTTTCAAGAACTTTCAGCGTTTGTTTAGTGGCAGAACTTACACGAGCGTCGGTTTCGAGGGAAGGGCCGCGGTGCCCGGAGCCGGCCTCCTCCTTTGAGCCCCGCGGTGGGTGTCACGGACCGGCTGTACCCCCGCTGCTGTTTGCCTTGGCGGGGCCCGGAGCCGGCTCTCGGCCCTTCCCTCCGCCCGCACGGTCCCCGCCTCGGGGAAGGAGGTGGGGGAGGCTCGGGCCGAAAGGCAAGTGGAAAAAAACCAAACAGGGAGCATAATGAGTTACACTTGTGGAGTGAGGCGCCGCAGCCCGCAATGGGCTGTGATGGGAGGCAGCGCTGGTGCGCGGACCCGCAGCCTGGTCTCTGCGGCTCGCAGGTGAACGCGCGGCGCGGTTCGCGCCGGCTGCGGGGTCAGTGCGCTACTGCTCATCTCAGCGCTGTGCTCGGCAGCGGCCAGGAGCTGTGATTTACTACGGAACGATTTACGTTCATGCAAGAAATTCAACTTTGGTAATTTTCTTTAGTGATTTTGTTTTTTAATTTATTTTTAATATAGTTCTTAAATCTTATGGCTATATAAACGTTCTTATATACCTTTTTCTTGTATACCTACGTTAATTAATGCAATTTCTAGTTAAACGTTATCCTTTAGTACATTTTCACAGTTAAAGGGCAGAGGAAATTCCTTCATCCTCAAACCCTTGCAGTACAGTTACTTCGGTTGCATAGTTCTGTGGCATGTACAGAGGTCTGCCGAGTGCAACAAGTTGAGATGGATGTTGTATCTGTACAGAATGTGAGTTCAGAATAGGAGAAGCTATGGAATTTGGAAACAAATGGACCTAAGTATTTATTGCAGAATAATAGTACTTGCAGAATGCAGGTAGTAGAGTGTGTGGAACAGAGCTGCACTGGGTGCGGATGGAGTAAGGGAATGCACGGGGATATCTCTGGCTTGTAATTTTTAGTGGATTTAGTCCTTCTGTTTAAATTTTTCATATGTATGACATGATACCTGTTCTCAGTAAATATTTGTTAGCCAGTTTCAGTAAACAAGATGTCATATTGTTTTGAACAGAGATCCCATTCACTTTCCCGTCGGAGCGGTGTGTATGGGTTAGCAGTGTGACAAGGCCTCGTGACCCGCGAAGACACTGTAACATTCAGTATCATTCCCTGCACATTCTCGCAGACCTCCGCTCTGATTTGAATAACTCACTTCTTCTCAGGACTGCTTTTGTGTAGACAGTTGTTCTGGCGTGATTCCAAGTTGTGGGAGTCGTATGTGCACATGATTTGGAGATGTATTATGTGGAGTTGCTTCCAGCAAGTGGCCAGTGAGACCACATGGCCTTAAACAAAACTGTTTTGTTTTGCTGCTCATGAATTGGAGTGGGTGATACCTGGTTCTGCTCGGGAGTTTATGTGTAATACCTTCATATTGACTCAGGAGCTTTTTCCTGTGTTGAAGAGCTCCTGAGTGTTTCTTTTTTCCTATTTTAAATCTTTTGCTTTAAGAAAATTCACCTGACCCCTTAAATTTCATTTATCCTGGAGTTTTATTTGTATGTTTTCCGTGGTTTAGGTTTTTGAACAATCTCTTCTGATGAAAGGATTTTTCTGGGTTTTTTTTTTTTTTTTTGTTTTAGCTCTTAAAATATCTTTTATGTATTTAGGGGGTGNTTTTTTTTTTTTTTTTTTTGTGGAAGCATTTGCCTGCTGCTACAAACGCTGTAAGGAATGCATTTAGAATCCTTTTGGAGTGCTTTGTGTATGTGCTGTATTTTTCTGCGTACACCTTATCAGTGTATAAGTGAGAAGTGTATTTGGAGAAATAATTTGTTGCCATTTTCTTCCTGTGTAATATGGAGGACAACTGGCAAATGATTGTGGAGGGCTGTTTTGTTTAACTCAACCAGGCTCTATGTAAGTGTCTTTGCTCTGTTACCAAAGTGTGCATCTCAGCTTGTGGGGGGTGTGTTGTGGATTCCAGTTGTTCGGGTCATATGAAATCTGGAATGAGCAAATGGCTGAGGTCTTGCACAAGTCTTTAGGAGTGTGTAGAATTACTGCAGTGTAGTAGCTAAAAAAATTGGAAAATAAAGGACTTGGTAAATACGTTTCAGTAATGTGTGATTAACACGCACCTCCTGCTTTGCTTTTAACAGTTATAAAGTAACTATTCCGAAATAAATGGTTATTTAGCATGAAATAAATGGTTATTTAGCATGTGGTCTCCACCCCCAAATATAACGCAGAGGATGTGCAAAGACACACAGACTGTTCTCCCCTGCAGTGCCAGCCGGGGTAGAACGTGCAGGGATGTGCTGGGAAGTACCGAAATGTGGGCAATGATTAACTCGCAGGTGCTCGGCACAGCCCGGGATCAGCTGAAAGGGTTCCGGGCGAAAGGATCAGGCTGTTAATGCCTAAACACAAATACCTAAAGGGCGTGTGTACATTTATTTACTTCCTAATCACTTTCTGAGGAGTAGCCTGAGGGGAGGCTGCTGCCGTGGCTGGAGGAGGTCGTTTGCAGTAACACGTCTTACCCAGACCACTGCTGAGGGCACTACTTCAAGGTATGGCCAAGAGTGAAACCCAACAATTCCCTCCAAAAATTGTTTAAACTGGACAAGAAGCAGAAGCTTTATGTTCTTGGCAATAAAAGAGGGGTTTTGGCCTTTTGTGTTAAATCATTATATATGCAATCAGAAATGTAACTAGAAAGGTTCCCCATACTGTTGTTTTTACTTTTTCCCTTTCTGTAGAGTTAATTGCCCTCAGAGTCCTCTAGTTGCCCTCATAGCTCTGCAGGTGTGATCAATGTGTAGTACAACTTGCATTCAAAGAAGTTTATTGGCTTTTACACCACTGAAGCTTGCATAAACTTGGAAAGTTGGCAAGAATTATCTGGACTTGTGTGGTTTCTGTAGAACGAGAACAGCTGCTCTGCTGGTATAATCTCTCAGACATTTCAGTTGTTAAAAAGAAGTGCAGCTTTTGTTAGTTTATTTTAAACACTTCACCGTTTCTCCTAAATAAATTTTCGGGATTATAACTAGGAGAAGAATAAGCCCATTACACTGTGTGTACTGTGTCAGGAATCCTACTGGGCAGTGTGCCCACGTAGTGTTCCTTCAGAAGGTTTTGTCTGGACTGTCACCTATTCGCTGAAGACAACTACCAGCTATTTGGACAGGGTGTATTTTGGGGGTGACCGACTCCTTCCTGCTTGTGTATGGCCTTTCCTTGGGAGGGGTTAAAGGCATGTAGGAATTGCAGCACCAGAACGTTTATATGGACATGTGCAGTGATGGGGGTATCCCAGGCCTGGTGTCCCCCTGTGGACGGTTCTTAGGTGAGGATGAACCGTAAAATGCTTTGTGTACAGAAGTAGGTGCTGTCAAAATTAACATTTGTTGGTGCTCCATAGATAAGTAATTAATAGCTTAGAAAAAAACCTCGCTCAAGTGAGTAGATTGTTGTGTGGAGGGGTGGTCTTGTAAACTTTGCCATGTAGGCTTGGATTCTAAAAACTTTCCCATGTAGGTTTGGATTCTGACTGTGCTTAGCAATTGCAGATGAAAAGATGTAAAGACTCAATTTTATGACAATATAACTCTTTGTCTGCCTTTCAATGTATTAGATAACCAAGAAAATAAATGCAAGGCCACCTTGACAAACTTCAATTAAGTGTATTAAATTGTGCAATAATCCTGAATGAAATAATCATGGTTGTTAAGACAGTAGGCTGAAAGGATCATAATTTTAATTTTAGGCAGAAAATATGACACCCTTCCAGGTAGATAAAATTTTAACCTGCTGCCACTTCCTGGCAGTGATGATTCTGATAAAGGGAAAAATGTGTTGTATTTGTCTCAACTGTGGGGGTATTTCTCTTGGTTTTCATTTGTTCTTAATGTATTTTTGTTGAGGATAAACCTCTTTATAATGAGGGAAGCAGGAATGTGCTGAAAGGATGAGAAGAATATGAAGAAAAAGGACAGTGGTTGCATTAATTTTACACTGGCCACGCATGCTGTATCTCATCTTTCTTTTTTTTCTGAGTCTGCCTTTACCGTGAAAGAGATTTAATTTCAGTGTCAGTTTCAGCATATGTATCTTTTTTGTTCAGTTAATTGTTCCTTAAATTGACTTAGCTTTGTATAGCCCTTATAATATTCTTTACCGAAACAGCAAAAAGATATTTCTGGAAATAGTTTTCCTCTAGATAAAACCTAGATTTAAAAAATAATAGAAAAAATCTTTGTGTTTTATTCTTACAGCTTTTGAGTAGAAACTTAGTGCTTGCTTTCAAATACAGAAGTTTGAGGAGGATAGAGTTAAATAAATCTCAAATTGCTGGTTGTATGAGTCACTAAATTGGGAACATAAATACTCATATTCTTTGGAAAGAACCTCTCAACATTGTTTTCCTGCATAGTGTCAACTGCAAAACACAATACAGTATGTTTAGCTTAAAAGTAGTTGTATTTGCATTTGAAATCATAGTTTATGATAAAAGTCAGATAACCTTTTGCATGTCAAACTGACTAAAGGCTAGCATTAAGTCTCCAGTGGAAGCTGCATTATTATACTGTTGTGTTTTGTTTGCTTGCTTTGCTGAAAAGAAACAAAAACTTGGAGAGGGGTAAAGGGTAGAGAAGTGGGCAGTACTGGAGAACTCTCCCTGCCTGCTGATAGAAGGGATAGGTTGTTTTCTTTGCTGTCTGGTGCTGAAGCCAGAAACTTGAAATAGGAACATCTGGATCTTTTAGTCCAGAGAGAAACAGATTTGTCTCAAGATGACATATGTAATTTCAACATCAGTGGCAAAAAATTTTCTTGATATCTCTGTGTATTGAATATAGTACTTACTGTTCTCTGTATTCTGCTTAAACAGTATGAAATATCATTTTGTGTGTGTATCTTCTGCATTTTAAACCTTCTCTTTAAACTGTTTTGTTAAAGTCTTCTCAAGTGTTTCATAATGTTTGGTTTTGTTCTTATCAGGTGAGAGATTTGGTTGCATGTTTTAAGATACAAGAGTACTGAAGCATTAATTTTTTTTTTATTGATATGGTAATCAACTACCATCCCTAACAGTGACAACAAAGCTCGCAAACATTCCCTATTGTGCCCTGCACTGCTAAAGTTTGACTTGAAACCACTGGCAGCTCCTGATAACTTGGCAGATTGGAGAGTGTGGATGAGTCCTTGCTCTCCTGTATTTATGGCAGTGATGGACAGTATTATAAATATGCTGGTGTGCAGGGCAGACTAAACCAGCAGTCTCAATCCTTTCTTGTCCTTTCCTGAGCAATAACCTGCTTAGGAAAATCTGTGTTTGTGTTTTGGGAGTAGAACATGTGCATGTACCTGCCTGTGGTGTCCCTGATGTTGCTGTCTTACCATGTAAATGTATTTAAATGGTTCTGAAAGCTGAGATGTAACCCTGTCCTCTCTTTGGTGCTGGGAAACTTCTCCAGGGGCTTTCATTGACGGTAATGTTAGGTGGATTCTAATGTAACTGGTCGCCTTCCATTTCTTTAGGTATTTTTTAGGGAAAAGAGCTAAGGCTCAATTAACTGAAGGACTGGTTCTCTTGACAGTGCTGTCTCGTATTGAGCTGTATTTCTCCAGCATGGAGCACTCTTTCATGTCAGTGTTCTGGCTTCAGCCTGGAATGAGCTTTTATCTATTTATTTATTTAATAATTGTCTTTTACCTTTTAATGTATTTTGTGCTGAGAATAAGTACAACAGTCATGCTATTTCAAAACTAAATTCTGTCTTTTATATATGCTGAGTAGACTGTCTCGCTGTCTATAGCAAGAGTGTGTCTATGGGAGAGGGAGCCAAACTCAACGCTTGCAGTGAGGCAGGATCATTCCATTATTTTAAAGCTGCTTCTCTGTCACCTTGAAGAATTCTGACAGATTCACCAAAATGTGCAGCATCTGTGGTTCTCTGAAGTGCTGCCTCCAAATATCTTTGTATATATGCTTGTGTAAAGTACCTATATAAAATTTAACTGCACTTCTGAAGGGCACAGAAGGCAGATATTTTTAATGAGATGCCTTCAGAACAGAAATAAAAACTCTCAAAAGTAGGTATTTGAAAAGGTCCTCCAAAATATCATTCCTTAGTGCATCAGGTGCATTTTTAAAGACTCCGAGAGGGTAAGTAATGATATGCCACATGTGTTCATTGAGGTCAAAACTTGAAATAACCCTGGTGTGTGTGAAACCAAGTTTATGGTATGCTGGGTGGATGACTTGGATTGAAGTGGTCATACAAAGTGGAATTCTCAGCACTGGCTGCTACTGTGAAATATTCCTCAAGAGCTTCTTGAGTTTTCACTCTGGTTTCACTTAAGCGTGCTGTAGTGGCATAAAAATGTTTCGCAACTGCCATATCTGAAAGCCTCAGAAAAACAATTTGAAGAAAAGATTGTGTTTAGAATTTGTTGTTATGCAGTTAAGTAGTGAAGTTTGGTTTAAAGTTTAAATGTGGCCTTGAACAAACTGTTTGCCTAAGGTGGCAGCTGGTTGGGAGCTGAGTGCTATCGAGATGGGAGATACTTGTGTTTGCTGACTTTGGATGTGGAAACGTGACTTTTCAGAAAGCAATGCAAGGGTAAGTGTGTTCATTGACCTGAAATGGCAGATTTCAGGCAGTTAGTGAGGAAATGGGGATGGCTTCTTTAGTGATGTTACAGTACGCCTGCTAAATGGTAATCAGCTCTTCAGGCTTTGAGAGCATAAAGACATTTGCTTCAGAGAATGATGGTGGGTAATGCATTCTTTTCTTTGTATATTGCACATTATTGCCCATTACATAGTGATGCTACTGCCTTTTCATTAAAAAGAATAATAGTGTCTGTATTGAGGGTTCTTAGAGTTCAGAAAAGATTTTTTTTTTTTGCCTCACAGTTCTCTTATCAGCTGAGTATAACAAGATACTATTTCAACAATGCAAAACATTTTAGTGAGGGTGAGGAACTGTGGGAACATGTTTCATCAGAAGATACTAATTATTTTTGCTTTAACTGTAGTGAACAGCTGTTGAATGATATGTTATTTTTTAACTACGGCTACTGTGAATATCTTGTCTAGAGATACAAATAGGATGTGGAGGGGAAGGCAAAAAATATTTTTAGCCTGAGGATCAAAGTGTATCTACACTTCAGAAAAGATTGGGAGGGGAAAAAGGAGGAGGGGAAAATGGGCTTTGTGTGGGGAATCAGTTTTAACAAGATTGGCTAATACTTACCCCATTCTTCCAGATATAAGTCAGGTTTGAGCCTGTGGGGTGTTGTGACTTCAATACTTTTCTTGAACCTTCTTATGTTTTTCTGTTCAAATGACCCTGCAGTGCTGTTCTGTACAGGTGTTCAGGGGCTTGAGTGCTCTGCTACACTAGAGCCTTTCCTGCTGCTTTGTTTTTGTCCACTTAAGGGCCATTGCAGAACTCCCAAAAGGAAATACAAATGAATGAAATATACTTATATGTAACACACTTGTCAGTATTTGAGCTAGTGGCTTACCACTGCTAGGCTTTTCTCTGCCATTTTGTGGTGTAAGAATCTACTCTAGGCAGATGGACTGATAAGGCTTCAGATAAACAGACTTAATGTTTTTAATGGAAGCATAGAAGAGATAACATCAGAGAATTTTGGGGTGCATATTTCCCTCTGGGGACTCCAGTGTTAAGCAACCTATACTTGGTCATAGAAGACTAAGTATTCTGAATTTCTGATGTCTCCTCAAAACCAGCAAGGATGTTTCTTCAGGTTTCCTCAGTAAGATAGAGACAATAATGTTAAACATAGTTGCTATAAATAAAATCTTTGGCATTGTTTTCCTATGTTTTTGTTCTGCAGTAACTTTTTGCCCACTTCCTGCAGTTAGAGCACAGCACGATCTCCAGGACAACACCTAATTCAAGTGCATGTCCCTTATCTGGAACAGGCAAGGTTCAGTGTGCAGAGGCTGAGGAACAGAATGCGTCTGAGCAGTCTCTTGAATTAGTATTCATTGACTTGTCTTGGCACCTGGCTTCAGTTAAGAGGGAAGATGATAGATTTATTTTCCTCCTTCAAGTTTCATCATGAATCTTGCCTATGCCATAAAGTTCAAGTCCAAACAAGAGTTGGATGGCGATACAGAAAGAGGCACCTGTGAACAGTGTATTTTTTTTCGGAACATCGTTCTTTTGCTTCTTGAATTGCATTTCATTTTCTAAGATGTTGTCACTGGAGGCTGATTTCTGAGGATAGTGGTAGTATTCTGGTTGTGTGCATATATATATATATTTTTTTTTTTCTTACATATACAAAATTTTCCTTTGCTAGTTTTAGCTTTCATTTTATGTGGCTCACGTTGAATATGAACAACATTTTTTAGAAACTATAAGTCTTACAATTTTCTTTCCACAAAAAAAAATCAGTTTTATTTTAGACCTACTGAAGCAGTCTGCGTTCACTGGAAATATGTCCGTAAAATATTCTTAATGCTTGAAAAAATAAATCCCTCTTGTACATACTTAAATAAATAATAATAACAATTTATTCTCAAGAAAGCATTTTAAGGGAACTCTGTGGTACATGAGTAGGGAATCTACAGGCTGAGAATTTTCACTGAAATGACTTTCAAGTAAGAAGTAATGGTAATATTTGGTATCCATGGCTTTGTAAAGTGTTGACAGATACCAATTTTCCATTTGCCACTTAGAAACGAAAAAACTTTTGGTGTTTTGACAAGGCCATAAAACTTGTCAGTGTTGTGGGGATCAGCTGTTTAATTACCTGTTGCTCCTGGCAGAGAGTGAACAAAGACCTGTGTAGACCTGTTGACAAGAATAGTGTGACAAAAGTGTGTCCCCAAAGTTTGTCTGATTCACTGTCCGACCTCCAAAGTGTGGCTGGGGAGAGCTGCTGGATGGCAATCCTGATGGGGCCTCCAAACCTTGGCAGTGCCCTCCATCTCCACAGACAGTAACCAAGGAGTGTGATTCGAAAGAAGCTGATGTAGACAGCTGATACAGGCTGATACAGACAAAAGTCACTCAAGGTGCACAGTGTGCTACTGTTGTTCTCAGGTATCAGGCTGGGAATGTGAGGGAGTTGAGAAGTTTGACAAGATGTATTCCTCTCTGTATTGCTTCATGTGGTTTTCTTTTGCAGAACATCTGAGAACATAAATTGGGTTAATGCCATATTTCATTTATTTTCTGTTAGATCTCTGTCAACCTTTCTCATCAATTGTTCATAGAAAAGAATAACACAGTAACTTTTATCACTTCTGGCCTCTGCTTTTGCTCTAGTTTGAGTGTGGAAGACAGTGCAGAGATATGTATGGAGTTTTGGCATGGATATTTCCAAGGGTGGGGAGGGGAGTGCTGAAAACAACTTTATTTTTTTTTTTTGTCGTACATTGAACAGTTGTGCTGCTCTAGTACCAGCTCACAGTGAACAGTGGAAGTTGTACCTTTTTTCTGGAATGGCAACCTTGTGGTTTTATAATCTGAATCTTTGACCTTCTAACTTTGAGAGTTAATGGACTGCTTCCAATCTTGCCCTGAACCTTTGATCTTACTGGTACGGGTCACTGTAAGAGGAGGTAAAACTCTTGTTGCCATAACTTGTGTGATCATTGAAGAATTTGGGCTTTCCCCAGGTTAGGAAGTTGCTTCCTCAAGAAGGAGAACTTTGCAGAAGATGCTAGGTATGGCCTCTTGCATTGTCGCTTTAAAATGTTTTTAAGAACAACTCTCCTCTTCCTGTGCTATTATAGACTAGAAAGGCAAGTAATAATTTAGTTTTCAACATATGTTGCTGCTGAGCCAGTTGTAGAATTACTAGGTTTTTTGTGTGGATTTGTTTGGTGGGGTTCTTGTGCTCTTGATTTGGTTTGAGGTTTTGGTTTGTGTTTGTTTGGTTTTGCTGGTTTTTTTTTCTCTTTGTGGTATTTTTTTTTTTGTTTTTTCTTACTTTTTGTTTCTTCCAAAATGATTCACTTGAGAATCAGGAGTAAATTTGGCACTGATCCAAAGAAAGGTCAAATGGATGAGTCTCTGTTCCTGCCCTCACAGAGGTGAGGCTTTTGTTGTTTTCCTGTTCAGAATAGTTTTTTTGGATCCTTAAAACAAGATTTCAGGAAACAAATTTGCCCAGAAATAGACTTTTTTCCCTCTCTATTATGAGGGATGTTAAAAAAATTCAAGATTAAGGACCTATTCTTGCAAATCCATTCTGTTTGCTCTGAAGGGTCAGTGACACAGGCTCCGTTCATTGCAAGGGGCAGGCAAAAACAAGACGTTAACGTGAGTAAGGACCAAAGTTTGGTTGCTGGTCCTGGGACTTCTGTGTGATAAACAGGGCTTTGCCAGGGCTGTTTATCTACTCCTGCATGGCCAAATTTTGAAACCAAGATGGGCATTATCTTCAGAGCATTTATTTTGTGCAGGTTGGCCTTACCTACTTGCCAGTGATGGGAGAGGTGCCCTGTACTCAGCTTTTCATGCTGTCCCTGAAATCTGTCAAGTCAGATTTTGACCCAGGTTTCACACAGGTTAAACCAGCTTTTTAATGGTTCTCTGTAGCTTCTTCAAAAAAGTAAGGGATTATTACCTCTACAAGCACAGCCTATTTTCTGGTTTTATACTAGTAGGTATTAATTAATATACAGTTAAGATTGATTTCTTTTAATCCATTAGATCTTGTGCTGATCGTAATAGAAACCAGGTGTCAAATCAAGTTGAGTAAGATGACTGATGGCTAAAAATATCCTCCCACTTCCTTTAAAAGAAAGCAAGAATGGGGAGGGAAGCTGTAGAACTCAGAAATTTCAGGTTAACATTGTGGATCCTGTTACCAAAAAATAATTACTGTTTCATGGTGGAATTAACTTGCATTATGTAGAGTCTTCATTTGTTCTTGCCATGCAAGTCATTTACTGGAAACTTATTTAACCATATAGACCTTTTGTAAGTGGTGTAACTTGGGAATTGCTATTGCCAGCACTGGAATACATCTGTGCTGTTTTAGAGAGGGACTTCAACCATGAATGAATTGTTATTTTCTGCAAATCGGGAAAATATGATCTTAAGTTATTAAAATATGCTAAAAAGCTTCTGTAAAGCTGTACATGTTAGAAATTGAAATTTTCTCCCCCATGTTGTGTGTATGGATTATTCCACAGCAGTTCTGACTGTGGCTGCTGCTCTGAATTAACAGAACTGCCGTGATGCACAGCCCTGGATACAGGCTTGCTGACATCAACTCTCTTGGCATGTGTTCAGAAAAGTAAACAGAAGACAATCAGTGTTGGGTTTGGCATAACTAGCAAGTCCATAAAACTGCCAAATCCTTCTCAGTGTATTCATCCAATTAATCCCATTGATGTAGGACATTTACTTAAATGAGTAAAACATACTGTATTTGGTTTTTTAAAGTTCTTGTCTTAAAGTTGCAGTTTTCTACTTAATTAGTAACCACAATCTTTACTTAAATAGCATTTTTCTTGTTTTCTGATGTTATTCTTCTGTAGAAAAAAAATGAATTCTGAAAGCTCAGCCCTTACCATGAGTAGCCCTGCTGTAATAAACCCGTGTGCCAGAGGAGGAATGGAACAAGAAAAAATTTGGTAAGCTTTACTTCTCGTTTTCTAAGAGGTTAGTAGACAGCAGTACTGGGACATGTAGTTTGAAAATTAATCAAAAGAATTATTTGTTATAACTGATAAATTTAAGTCTGCGTTATTTAATAAAAGAGAAGGAAAAAGGGAAATAAGTTTTATTTTGGTTGTGAGTTTTTAGCAGATGACATGGTACAGGGTGTCATGGGGGATGGGCAATGGAAAAACTCCTGCTCACTTCAGCAGTACAGCAGTTGTGCTCAGGGAATCTTTCACATATGGCAAATGTTTTAATCTCCCAATGCTGCTGCTGGGCCACGCTGGTACCAGGACCTTCAGTGCTGTGAAGCTCCCGAGATTCCTGCCCTGGGAGACATTACAAAGTCAGTAGTTTCTACTTTGTGTATAGAAAAAAAATTTACTCTGTACTGAAGGAAAACACCAATTGCACTGTTAAATGGTAGATGTGGACGAATGCTTACACTGCATAACAATTTTTTTGTGAAAATTTCCACAGTCCATGCAATTTTTAGCCTCCAAGTCAAAAGCCTCCACAGAGAAAAGCCCTGAGCAAGACCTTATCTAGCATTTAAACATCAATTATGATGCATGTAAAAGGCTTTGATGTTGTATAAGGCCCCCTAGAAACAGAGGGGGGAGTTAATAATTGACTGAACCCCAGTTACCTTGTACAGCCATTTAGCAAGTCTGCCATTCTGGTTCCTCAGTGTTTCGTATCTGCATAGTTTGGTGCCTCTACCAGATGAAAAGAAAAATTGAATTCTCAAACTTGCAATGCTTCACTTGATTCTGTTGCTTTCCCTGCCCCCAACATACATAATCGAGATTACAGCAGCAGAAGAATGCTGGTAGTAGCAGAAGTGTGACTGCTGTGAATGTCTGATAACTGCAGGGTACCATGGCAGAGTTTGTGTGTGAACCAAATTAAGGTGCTCTTGATAAGCAGGAATGCTGAGGAACGTGGTGGATGGTCATAACATCAACAGTATCAGCTGTCTGAGCTGGTGTGGAAGAGTGTTGAACAAATCAAGGCTTGGGAGCCTTGAAATTGTAGAAGCTCCTGATTTGGCAGATTCTCATTTTCTTAATGTTGAAAATTGCAAGAAAGGAACTAAAGATAAAGGAGCAAGTGGGAACTGTGTCAATTCATCCACACTTTCTGTGAAACTAGCTGGCTGGCACATTGTTTTTCAAAACAAATGTGCGGGAGAACTGGAAATTTTCCAGGTTTTATTATTGTGTGTGGATTTTCTAACATGCTTCCTCTAGGCTGGATGAAATCTTGCTAGTCACTCCTTCATCATGTTACTTAGGATTAAGTCAGGACGTATTTAATCCTTTTAAAACTAATAATTGAAATTTGGGTTTCTGAATATCTCATGACAGAGTTTGTGGTGCCTTGGCTTTCCATTTCTTTCTTCAGATACTCTGCTGTGTTCCTTACGAACTGTGCAGTGTTCTGCTATTTTTATGACAAAGTTTTCATCACTTTTAGACCAAATTTCTCTGAAAACTATCCGTGTTATAAGTAAATAAATCTATAAATCTTAAAACTAACCAAACAAGCAATGTTATATGTGGTCTCCAGTGCATTCTGACTCTGTACTTACGACTTGGCTTAAACCAAGTTTGAGGACAGAAACTTCTTTAAATCTTTTCTTTTTTGTTTTTGTCTTACACTGTAACAGATTGTGTTTGTTTCAGCTTTCCTTCCTAATCTGAGACTGGTGACGTTGTGGGGAAGGGAAGCTATTGAAACTCCAGTCTGTATAGTGAGAAGGAAGACATGCTTAGATACTGAATTTAGATATTGCAGAAACTAATTTTAAACCCAGCTCCATAATTGCATACACTGAAAGAGAACAGCTTACTGTCATATCTTAGTGTGCACATGTCTAGAAACTCTGGTATAGAGAAAGTAGTTATTCTGGAGTACTGTACAACCTATAAATGAAGTGCTTTTTTTTTAAAAAAAAGTAAATTTATCTGTTTAAGAACGAAATAGAAATAACGGGGTCAACTGAGATTAAAACGATATTTGAACTGACATCCCCATGACTAAAAAACCCCCATGAGTAAAAGGAAGATAGGAAAGCAGTGGTGAGCAGCTGAAAATCTTCGCTTTATGAGGAACTATGTAGATACCACATAGTAGTAGATTCCACACAGATCTTACCTTAATGCCTGTGGTTTTAATCATACAGCCCTTGTTCCTCAGTGAGGATCAGAACAGAGTAGCTGAATTGCTTCATTCTGCACCTCAGAGACAGACAAGTGCTCAAGCTGACTCTTAGCTTGTGTGGGAAGTAAGGTTTCGTGACAATAAATCATCATGACTCTGTTGCAGCTTTTGCCAGCTGCTAGTTGATGAAGGAAGAATTATGTGTCTGGAATTACACTAAGAAGAGAAACAAGTTTCACAACTTTCCCTGTTTCTCCTGTATCCTTGTTTAATCAGTAGAAATGAGTCATCCTGGAGAACTGAATTAAACTGGCTCTAGTCAAGTGCAATTTAACTGCAGATGTTTGATTACAAAAGGCACATGCATGTTTGGGGTATACAAGGTTACAGTGTGTGCAAAAAGGAAGCCCCATAAATTACAGATTAACACTTTAGATAGCTGGATAAAATTAATCTTATCTGCAAGAGGCCTTGAATTAGTTGCTTTGTAGTAATGTCTTGTTACAAAGAGAGAAAATGCTTTTCTTGAAAAGCGGAAGAATATTCAGGATAGTTAGCATAACATAACAATTATGACTGACTACTTTTAATAAAGCAGATAAATATTTACTATATATATAAAATCACTTCTATCTTACCTAACTTTCCTGGTTTATTTGAAGTACTTCTCTGCCCATAAAAGGAGTAGTAGAATTGAGAATTGTTACAAGGGAATCACTTGCATTGGGACTTGCAGCCTGAGACCAGTCCCTTAAAGGAAGTGGATGAAGATCCGGGAGAGTGACGTAGGGCATGGAGAGGGTGACTCATGAGGCTCTGTAGCACAGCCACAAACAGTGAGAGATGAGAATGTGCTGAAATGGTTAAAGTGAGTGCACTCACCAACTGCTGACTTTGCCTCATGCACATATGAAATGGGCTTTGTAGCTGAAGAAAATATGCCCCAGAGGCAAGTACAAGTTTAAACGTATGTTCAATCATCATGTCTTACAAAACTAAGTATGGATTGCATTTCCTCATCCTGGATGGGATCAAAAACCTCTTGATTGCTGCCTTGAGAAAGAAAAGCGCTGGGGCTGCCCCCGGCCCGAGCCCACGAGGTGGCAGCCTTGGTTCGGATGAGCGGCTGTGCTCGTTTTCTCTCCGGTTGTTCTCCTTCCCCCTTCCCACCCTGCCCTTGGCTTTTTTTCTGGGATCACGTAAAGAAATAGCAGCAGAGGTGAGTTACTGATTGCTTGTTTAAATACCACCTTACTAAGCTAAGGCTGCTGCTTGTAGGTAATATTCAGTGGGTTTTTTGCAGGGGGTTAATTTTTTATTTATTTATTTATTTATTTATTTATTTTTTGGTGAAAGATCATCACTCACTAGATTTCTGGATAAAGCTGTAATCTGCATCTTGTACATGTGATTACATTGTCTCTAGGTCATACTACAAATAATTTTTGTTGATAGTGTGTCTCTTAAAACATTTGCTGCATTCTTGGTTGTGACTCTATCAGGCTCTACCTGCTTTTTCAGTGTTATAGGTCTCTTTATTATAGCTGTTAGCTGAGGGAGGGAGTTACAACAAACATTTCTGAAATATCTGATTGGTTCTAGTTGAATGTCAAGAAATTTTTTTCCAAGTAAAAGGTAATGCCATCTTTAGGCTGCCCTCAATGGTATTTTGTTTATGAACATGTGTTAGTGCACAGGCTGGTGACATGGCTTTTGTACTCTGACAAATGAATTGAGTGTTCACAGGGAGCGTATAGAGGGGGTGAAATACATTTATTTATTAAAGAAATGAAGAATTGTTTAAAACTGTAACTTTTAGTGACTTTGATGTAGGAAAGGAGTGTAAAAATCTGTCAGTCCATCTGTTTTTTAAAAGTATCTTCTTGTATTCTTCCATCTGGGCTATCCTGGTGAAATCTAGAAAATAAATTTAATAAAAAATGTCACTTTGGACTGTGTGAGTAACTCTTGGCTGGAATAGGAATCACTGATACTGAGAAGCTGAATCTGTATAGCTTTATATAAGGAACCAGGCTTTCACATTCTGGTGTGTAAAATTTTTTACCTTATTTTCATTTTTCCCCTCTGTGGATTAGAGAAGTGCATGCTGTCAGGGTGATAAATAACACAGGTGATTAGGCATGGATCACCAATGTTAATAACCAATACACTATGGAAGGAGGCCTCACTATCCCTAACTCAGGTTTTGGTCATTTGTAAATTGAAATTATGATTATAGAGGATGAAAATGTCTCCTTCAGTGCTGTCTTGCAAATATCAAGTAAATGAGTTCGCATAGTTTAGAACAAGGATGAAATTTGTCATCTGTCTTAGTTCTTATTCATGCTGTAGAGCCTCATTTTCTCATTCACATATGCAGCATCTTGCTGTATTTTCTTTTCCTTCTCTCCTATCTTCTGAAAAAAACTCACAAAAATTGCAGAAATAGAAAAATTCTAGTTGAAAAATACGGAACATGTTAACCACCCAAGTAAAGGAAAACACTGCCTTCCCTCCTTCATAGTTAACCTTCATGCCTTAACCCCTAACTAATGACAATGATAGGGTCACCAAAAGTTGTGAATAAAACTCTCTAGCACTGTAATTTCTGTATTAGAAGGAGGCATCGCTTTTATTTTAGGCATCAGACATGAGGGGGATATTTCTGCCTAACTCACTGGCTAACAGACCAGTTTAAATCTGTGTAGCTTATACATGTTCATTACATTTCCCAAAACTCATCCATACATGCTAAACATTCACACGAATTCTTTTGCATATTCAAATCACTTCTTGGAGCTTTTTTACATTAGAGTAGGGGTCTTTTGAGGGTCTCTGGTGGTCATTTGGGGAACATTCCATTCAATAAATCATCCTTTCCTGGTCACAGGCCTCCAAAAAAAAGTTTCTTCTCTTTGAATGCACCCCAGTGATGTGGTCTGGCCAAGATACAGCTTCTTATCAGCATTGCTCAGGCCCACGGTCTTTAAAGCTGCAATAACCACTGGCACACTTTAATACAGGACTAAGCACTGTCCTGCTTTAGTTAAAGCTAAAGAAATTCACAAGACTTAAACACTATTTGTTACAATTAAAGATTTTCCCAGCAGTAGTAGTAATTGTGATGAAAGGGATAGAGAAACAACCAATGCACAGTAGGGTTGCTCACCAGATATTGACCGATGCCTATCCCCATTCAACGATCCGCCTCCTCCGGCTCCCTCTTACACAGGGCATGACCTCCTGCCTTATGGAATAGCCCTGTGGCCAGCTCGGCCCAGCTGCCCTGGCCATTTCCATGCCATTTTCTTGTGCAGCTCCTCACTGGCAGAGCAGGGGACAGTGAGTGTGAGTTTCTGCTAATCGCTTTGAAACATTTGATTCTCTGTGTGGGTGTCTGTGCATGTGTCTAAATGAAGTGCGACTTTTTTTTTTAATGTAAAAAACCCCCAAAACCCCAGTGATCTACCACTGGTAACCATCTGTTTCCTGTATGCTTACCCTGCTTCTCTTTTTAAAGATTCTTGTCCTTGGTCATGATTCCTTTTCACTGAGACTCCAAAATCTGTTCTTATAAGCAGTCTGTTATTATTTTATACACTTGGTCAGCATGTATTACAGTTGAGTTTCTAGTTAACACCCTAATACTAATAGGAAGACACTTCTTCTCCTTCCCTCCCTTTCCCCCCCCCCCAAAAAAAAAGTTCTTAGATATGCTTAGCTAATTCTCTGGCTGTAGAGGGAGCTGGTGATAAAGTTTTTAAGAAACACAAACGGTGTTTCTTTGGGAATATTTATACATTGCAGTATTTGGAAACAAAAGATCAGAAACAGAAGGCTGATTTGTAACTTGGTCTTTCCTTCGAGGGGGAGGGAAGGCTGGAGGATGTGTGAACTGGTTAAATTAACTGCATTTTCCTGTGGGCCCTGAAAATTTCAACAGCTAAGTGTTGTAAGAGACAATGATTTGGATATGTATCTTTCAAGCGGAATATATTTGGTCACCTGCAAATCTCTGGGACACAAAAGATAGCTTTTCTGTGTTAGGTTGTCATTCCATTGCCTTAAAACTACACGAGGAAATTCCTCAGCAGACTTGTTTCTTTTGATGTGGAAAGAGAAACCCTGTGTTAATAGGAATAGCTCATATTAAGGTCATTATGAACAGAAACTCACTAAAAATATGTGACTTTAAAATACCTGCAAATATTTCAGAATATCCTCTTGTGTTAGAATGAAGAACTCATGTTTTTCTTTCCTGACTTTGAACTTCATTATTATTGTAAGAAGCATAAATTAAAAATTAACCTAAAGTATTGGCAAAAATAGATGTAGTTTGTTGTCATCTTCTCTGTCAGGCTTTGTACTCGGTGGTGAAGGCCAGGAACTGACTGTATTTTATGAGCTGTCCAGTTAGTTATGTCTTCATTTTAAAAGATGGACTCTAAAGTTGTTTTTAAAACAGTGAATTCAGTTATTACTACGCTTCTGAGTGTAGAGAAGATTTTGTTTCAAAGACTCATTTATCATTGCAAATTGCATCAAAAAGGAGGAGCTCTGTTTTTCTCTCTTGGGGTCTCCCCAGCCCCACTCTGTAGAGAGCAGTAAGATAAATATGACTCTATTTTGAAAGGTTTATAATGTGTTTCTATTCCACAGATTAAAATCAAGTGGTATGTGACTAGATAATAAAAAAAAGAAGTTGCACGTAAATTTTTAAAAACTGAGGTCTCTTTGCAGTTTCATTAGCTACATTCACATCTGACACTTTATAATCCATTATTTATTACTACAGCAGAGCTCCATCTGGCAGGTTTGTACCTGGGCATGCTTAGGCTCGTTTCTCTCCCTCTCAGATCTGCTGTTTCTCTAACTCAGTGCAGGGAGGGAGTCATGCTAAGTCAGCTATAAATCGGTAAGGGATTTGTATCGAAGTGCAGCCAGGGAAAGTCCTGAATGCTTTTATTGTATCTGCCCTGGTATATAGCACCTTTTCTGTCCCATCCATCAGATTTCGTAAGTTTGGAGGTTTTTTCTTCCCCCAGATACCCTCCTTTATCTAAACTAGTAACTGACCCAAAGACCTCTTTCCTCTTCCTCCCCTGTGCAGTGCTGCGGGGGCACTGCAAAACAAAACAGAAAATTGTGGGAAATATCCACCAATCTCCATACAAATGAAAAAGAAAGCAGGGAGAAAAAATAGGATTTAGAGGGTTAAATTAGTTTATCATTAAACGTTGAAATTTATTTAATAATCTGCTGGTTTATTATTCCTGAAACAACAAAATTTTAATAAACTCCTCCACCGGTTGCCTTCCACTCTGCTAGAATACGATCTTTTCATTCTCCGTGTGCTGGAGCAGGAGAGCAATGAGGCAGCTGGGCTTCGGGAATCGCAGCTGTCAGGGTGCTGCTGTTCGCGGTGGCTCCGCTGCGGGTCCGCGCTGTGCCCCGCGGAGGGCGCTCCTGGCCGCGGGACCTGCCCATGTCGGGCTTGTTTCCTTTATTTAATGTGTCATGTTTTAATTCCATTTAACCCGTAGCCAAACTTCTCCCACTTACTGGTGTTTGTCTTCTGTTTTGAAGGACCTAATGTTACAACACTTGGTTTCGTGGTAGTTTTTTAGTATCTGTATCAAGGTATTGAAAAGGTAAATTCTTCAGCACCAGAACCATACCTTATTTCCTCTCTGAAGGTTATATGCATTTGATTTTGCTCACTGTGTGTTTGTGCTGTATGGGGAAGGCTGGACTTTTCTGACCAGCAGTGTCCTTCAGGTCTGGAGATGAGCTTTGCAGAGCTTTCTCTTGTCAGGTTGAGCAGGTTTCTTTTGCAGCTCCTAAACAGCCTGTTTGCAAGGACACAACTGTGAAATGTCCCCATACTCTGTACACTTAATTTGGAAAATCCGTATATGCTAACTTTTTACTCATAAACAGAATACTGATTTCTTATGTTCCTCTACTAATGTATAATTTCATGTAACTGAAGCAGCTGTCCCTGCCTCCCTGAGGAGCACAGGCCATGAATGTTCAGCTGTTTGTTTTTCTCACAAACAGTACAGGTAGGATGTGACCATGATTTTCTCTTACCATGCTCCTGCCTCAGGCCTTTCAGCAACTGACTTTTACCTACAGAAACACATAATTGTCACAAAGGGCAGGTAGGAAAATTGACCAAAGACTCTAAAACTGGCAAATACTTGTTTTGGATTCTGAATCTCTGGTGTCCTTATTTAAAGGAAATGGTCTTGTGTTAAATTCCATCAAGGTTTCTGAGTATTGTTTCCTTGCCCATTTCGAGTCAAACTGTTTTAACTGGTGATTTAAACAATATTTTTTGCCCAGTAAGGAGTCTGTGACTCTCTTGCCAAGATATTGGTACTGCCCAAAACTGACTAATCCATCATCAGGTCACAGTTGATTTAGGATTATTCATCGGCTGGGTGAATAGATGAGGATAGTTTGTAGTCTGGTGAAGCAACAAGCTGTGTTTCCCCTGATGAAATGCTGACCTGTTTTCTCAGCCTAACCCAGCAGTTTGGAAATTGCTCAGGTAAACAACACTGTGGTGCTGCAGAGCAAGATTTGGGATCAGTATGGATGCCAGTTGTCTTGCTTTGTTACAGACTTAATCAAGCGGAAATTTGAACAAAGCACGTGAATTTCTTTTGTTTACGGTGCTAAATTGTGAAGGAAAACAAGCTCAGTTATTCAAGTGCCTGTATTTATTTGAAAGTGAAATATCTGAATTTTCAGGTTCTTTACACAGTACTTCGTACATGTTTTGAGAGTTTTGTGAGAACAGAAAGGTTTTTTGTGTGAAGCTGTTGCAAAAACGTAGTAACACCCACTTTTTATTATGTGTTAATGTCTGTTAGGCGTTGTAATTGGTGTGCAAAGATTGACACTCCTGATATCAGAGCATGCTTACAATAAATGTCTGCTATGGTAATTTAATGCCTTAATAGCCTTTTAGCAATCAGTTACATCTCAAATGCACTATAGGGCAATTTTTTTTTTTTAGCTGAGGCTTTTGCTCACAGTAGAATTCCATTACAAGTGTACTGCAACTCTGTTTATATTCCACTAAAGCAAAGACGTAACTGTTTTCATCAGGTTTCCATTTAAAGATAACTTAAAAATACGGTGATGCTTCTTTTCTGCATTTTTTTCACAGAGCAATTGAGTTTAGTGATCATCTTAAAGCTCTTTGTTTACATATCAGACACAGTATTAGTGTTTGTGGATAAGGTTTAATACTTAGTATTTTTCACTTGCTAGTAATTTTAAATATTTCTCTCGTGAGAAGAGCCACCTGAATCTATGAACTTGGAGAAAAATAATTTCATTTTTCCCCAGGTAGGGTGGTTGAGGCATTATGACAGTTGAAAGAACAGGCCTTTTTTCCCCATTCCATAAATTTACTTGAAGAACAAAAGTTATGACACATTTTGAGTTTAAAGATCCAACTGAATAACCCCCCAGCTTTTATCTCTCTCAATAGGACACCAAGGGACATGGCAGCTCAGAGTTCTGAAACCATTTTCTTTGCTTTTCAAGGTACCTCAGCAAGTCAGACTTGCGAAAGGTGTGTGTGTGTGTGGTTTGAAGAGAGCCTGGTTTCCTCAGGAAATGACATATGACTCTGCTGTTGGTCTTGCCAGCAACTTTTGAACGCATTGCCTAGTTTCGTTTCTTAGTAGATATAAAAAATACCGGAGCGAATGAACTCCAGTTTTAACATCATTGTGTGTGGTTGAGGTGAGAGATCCTGGTTACTACCGGCATGATGAGAGAGGGCCCCAGAGAGTGTGGCCATTCACATCCTCGGTAAAGAACAGCAGCACAAGCGTTGCCCTGAGCTGACCACAGCCCTGTCATGGCAGGGGCCGTGGAGGTGGTGAGTGCTGAGGTGTGGGACACAATTTGGGGGCTGCTGCCGCTGGAAGGACCTTGCTCAGCTGCCCCAGCAGGACTGTGAGGGCAGTGTCTGCAGCAGCGAGGTGATGCTGGGCTGTCACCGTGTGTGCTCAGTGCTAAGCTTCTGATATTTAGTTCTGGCTGAGATCACGAGGTCACATCTCACCCCATGCCATGCACAGGATGCGAGTGCTGCTTCCCCTCATTCTAGTGCCACCTTGGGTCTCTTGGAAGTGAGAAAGCAGCTTTTATCTTCAATCTTTACCCTGAACAAAGAGCCCATACTGGAACATCAGACTTGCAAACTTGTTCTTCATTACTGTGCCACTTCTCCTGAGTGATTGACTCATCAAATCGCTGCCTATCTCTTCTTTCTCGGTTTGAAGTTGTCAGGGTTGGGAGATCTGCCTGTAGGGCTCTTAGATAATATTGTTAGTGAGTCTTGCAGCAGCCTGAAATCCTTGGTGTGTGACCACTCTTCAGCTGGAGGTGGGGAGAGTATCAGATGAAGTGAACTCTTTCACATCAGTTCATAGAATCACTGAACAGTGTTTTTGATGCATTTGGAAATGAAAAATGCTGTCCTGAAAGGACAGGTAGTGTTTTATTAATCAAGAGATATAGTATAAGTGACTGGAAAAAATCCAACAGCTTGGCTCCAGAAACACACTTTACATATTTAAAAGGAGTAGGATCCCTCACCTACGGCTACCAACAGTAGTTCTGGTATCCATGACCATAAAGGAAACGTTAAATACTTTTGCATCATCATTGATCAAATCAGCATCTGTTTGATTTCTTCCCTTGTGGTTTGACTCTTACTTCAGCTGCTGCAGTGACTGGGAATATTGTCCTTGTGTTCCAGTGCTTTCTGTATAGAGACTGAAAAAGCCTGTTCTCTTGTGTTTGTGAGTAGGGAGCTTTTCAGTTTTTATAATGAAATACTGCAGTGTGTGTCTCTAATGTACCTCACTGAAACCCAAATACATTAGCTATCAGCAAGAGTAAGAACAAAGATAAATGTGCTCTAATTTAAAGACATGGCATTAAAAGTTTCAGAAGAAACATAACAGTGGAGAGTGTCTAGAAAAAACCAAAAACCTGATGAAAATAAAGAACAGAACTGTGTGTGCAGATGTGCAAGTGCTAATTTCCTCCACTGGCGGCTCATCAGTGGTCTACTTTACAGTAAAATCCCATTTCCTGCCTCACTTCATGTGTTAATGCTTGGTTTTGCAGGGATTGTAATCAAGAAGGAAAGAAAAAGCATAGGAGTGTGAGTATGTATCCATAGAAATAAATTTTATTTTTTATATATATGTATATATGCATTTTGGAAAAAACTACCTCCAGATATCTGCTACTGATAAATGCACTTTTTAAGGAGTGTTCTTTAACCTGGGACAAAACATACAAACCCTTTCAGAGCCATCACTGGTATAATGTTATTTTAAAATATAGGACTCTGTACTTGTAAGAAAATTATTTTAACAAGGTTTCATGTATGCTCTTGTAAAATGGTCTTGGGCTGAAATTAATGTACTTAGTGTATTTATATTGAAGAGACTAGAAAGCCTAACTCGTTGCTGGCAAAAGTAGACATAAGTGAACATTTTCTGTCCTGAGTGGTTATTTTGAATGGAGCTTTAACGGTACCACAGTTTCAACAGGTTTGACTCCATTGCATTCAGGGTTTCTATAGTAATTACTATGGCAACAGTGATGCAGAAAATGTTCCCACGGGAACCCAGCTGTGAATAATAACTAACTGAAACCATTTTGCTTTTGCATCTCAGGTTAAATGTCCCTTCAGTGAAAGTATGGGGGGTTTGCTTACTTAATAGGAAGTAATTCTCTTGCATAAAAATCCGCATTGTTGACAGGTGTGTCTGGTTTCAGGGTAGAAACACCTTTTCAATGTATTGCTGAAGTTATCTTCCCAAAGACCAATGAAAAGTGTTAGAAAAATTAGGTGTAAAATTTGGCACCAGCTTCAAATGTTTTATGTTATGAAGAAACATCTTAAGCCAAATTTGCAGTACAAAATCTTCTGCTGCGGAACTTTAACTTAGTTTCATCTTCAAGAATGATGTAAATCATTTACATAATGACTAATACTGTTAATAAAAACTATCTTGGTAGCCTTCTGACCTCACTGTGCAATGAAGGTCAGGATCACACAAGTCACATGGTAGAGGTCAGTATTTGTTGACTTCAGTGTCTATTTATAAACTGCCTTCAAAAACTCTTCTGTTTTTTTCAGAAATAAATTTATCAGTGTTAAATGAAATATCCCGAAACTGTTTGTTGTTAAATCTAGCTCTCCTTGTACTTGTAAACTGGCCTTTGTGCATACAATTGCCTTGTTCATATTTATTTCACTTTCATTCAGAACAAAGGGGAAACCAGTCTGGTGTTTATGATATGAATAAACTTTTAAACTTGAAAGCATTTCAGGGCTTGATTTGGTAGCTTCACTGTCATGGAGTAACACAAAATGCTGGTGGTGCTCAGGGCATTTGTGTCCACAAGGAAAAGTTCTAATGAGTTATATAAAAAAAAGGGAAACTAAACTAATAAATATTTAAATACTCTGGTAATTGTATTTGAGATCTAAAAAATATGTTAAAGCCGAATAAGAAAGTAATGAAGAGCACTTTGTTATATATGAGGAGAAAATAGTTTTCTAAGCCCTGGGGGCTGATAGTTGCTCTTAGAGTTATTTCTGCAACTTAATAGGAATTACTGTGCAGATGGAAATGTGATGAAATGGAGGTGAAATCACTTCTTGTTTTATTTGGGCCCCTGTGGTGTACAATCTGCTAGTAATGCAGGTGAAAGTCTTACAAGCAAAAATGTCTTTGTGAATCTAAAAGCTCCATAGTTTGATCTTGATGACTTGTATCTATATATCACATGCACTACAGATGTTTCAGCTGTGACTACCTTAAATATTTTGTTGTGTTGATTGTACTTACTGGTCTTGGTAATCTAATAGATTGTGTTCTCTCCCAGGTTATATTGGATGCTTGTCTTTAAAACAACACCCACAGGAAAAAGAGATAAAGTATCATGATTTGGGATTTTAAAAAAAAATTCTAAGTAAAATCTCTAGAAATGGCAAAAGGTTTAAAAAGTTGAAGCTTTATCCCTCAGGCTTCATATAAATATTGCAACTTCCCATGAAAGGTTTTGTTATTGATAACGTGATGAGGACAAGAGGAAATGACAGTACAAGAGGAAATGGCCTCAAGCTGCATCAAGGGAGGTTCAGATTAGACATCAGGAAGAATTTCTTCACTGAAAGGGTGGTCAGGCATTGGAATGGGCTGCCCGGGGATGGGGTGGAGTCACCATCCCTGCAAGAGTTCAAGAATAACTGGATGTGGCACTGAGTGCTGTGGTTAATTGACATGGTGGTGATCAGTCAAAGGTTGGACTTCATGATCTTGGAGGTATTTTGCAACCTTAATGATTGTATTATTCTATGAATTTCTGACTTTCCCCCACTTCTTAATATTCTGTTCTTTATTTAATTGACAATGCTCAAAGTGTGGGAGAATTTCTGTTGTCCATGGTGTAGTTATGTCATCATAAAATGCTTGAGTTCTGATCAAGGGCCCAGGATGCTGCAGAATTTAACCTTTGGTGAGATTTTAATGTCCAAGTTACTGACCTCTTTGTGACAAAGTAGCTAAATGGAATTTGCCATGACAGCCTCCAATCCTTAGGCATGCTGAAGGGCAGAACTAAAGGAGACAGAAAATTGTGGTATAATTTGACTTTTCTGGAGAGGCAGTTACTGCATGCTGAAGGTAAGTCGTGGGCATGGGTACATCCACTTGGAAAAGTTCAGTTTATTAGCTCTGGTGGTGACAGTCCTGTTACAATCTCAAGATAAGACATTCTGATCTGTCTGCAAAGAGATTGCAGGAGTGGTTCTTGTCATTCAGTGTAAAACCCTTTGAGCAAGAACAGTCTTGCTCAGTGAAACATTATGCTGAAAGTTAGTCCTCTATAACTGATCACACTTAATAAAAGCAGATTTCTTTCCTTGACTGACTGGCCTAGTGCCATATCCTTGAGAGCAAGGTGTGAAAGTATCACACAGCTCTCTCGAAAAGGTATGCAGGAGTATTTTACTTTCCAGCACAGAGGAGAAGTCTCTAAATGGGCTATAATGATCCTATACAACATTTTAGTTACAGACCTACATTTCTTGCCTTTTCAGGTGAAATACAAGCTGTAATGCAGGAAAATAGGAAGTTGCAAATGGAGGATAAGGAACCAGCAGTATAAAAGTTTTAAAATCGTGTACAGGATTGACTTGCCTCCAGATGTTACTTGTTTTAAATATTGTTGCCCTCTTTGTTCAGTCCTTCTGATCTCTCTGAACGCCTGTTAGTGAATCACAGCTCCACAGGAACTCAAGTTTACCTTCAGAAAGAGCCAGATGAGATGAATCCAAACAGAAAGGGCTTTCAGAACACACCCATTTCCTTTATCAAGAACATGATGTGATGGCACTTGAATGGATTTTGAGGGTGTTAGTAGGGTCTGTATGGTCGAGGTGAAAATGCAGTTTGGGTGGATTTTGAACAGCTAAGAAATCCCTTGTTTGATTTCTGTGTGTGAAAATCGTTTTTTTTTTTTCATCTAACCAGTGAGCATGCAGTCTTGCTAACCTAAGTGGATTTCCCAGCCTTTGCTTCTAGTTTGAAAACAAAATGAAGCAGACTTGTTGTCCTTCCTTGAGCCATGAGTGTTGTGAGGTTTTTGCCCCGAGGCTTGGCTTTTTCTGACGCTGTGATGATGGGGGCATTTAAGCCTTACCATCAGATCTTATTTTTCCCATGGAACAGAGGATCCTCTCTGGCTGTTGGGTGGAAATGAGCAAACATTTCTTTTGAATGAGCAGTTGTTCTCCCTGTAAAGAATTCAGCGTGTCTCTGAGATACACAAGTGGGGTGAGGTAATGACTGAAAATTAACAAACGTTATTGCTGGTTTTCCTTCCGAATATAATTGAAATGATACAGGAATATTTTTAGGCTGCATAGTCAAAGTATGGCTGTGAATTCTCTCTCATCTCAGCCTTTTACAATATTCATGACACGGTGATATTTTGTTATAGAAACATAATACAGGACTCTGATCACATCCTCCCCAGCATTAATGCAGCTGTACCTTTGTCAAACGGCAGAAAAGTCTGGGTTCTCCTGTTGGCCAGCAGCCAGGGATTTCTCTTTCAGATGCGACCAGAGTTCATGTATAGCAAGGGGGATGCTTTTATAGTGGTGTATATTGATGGTATTTATTGCATTAACCCTCAATAATTAGAAATGAAGAAATAATTTATGGTTAAAGCTTTAAATCAAGTTTGTTATTCTTCAGAAGGTGAAATGTTACGTAATTTGGAATATCTGATTTTTACATTGGAATGTTGCACTTCAGTTGGCCTTCAGGGTTTTTTTTCATCTTTCATAAGGATGTTTTTAATTTTTGCAGGAAAGTAACCAAATACAGAAATGAAAAAGTGCTTTTTGTAGCTTCTTTGGGTTTTGTCAGTGATGGGATATTTTATGGTAGGGTGCATTGATTCATAGTATAAATAAACACGTTCTGCAGAAAGCATGGGAAAAGAGTAGGTGTGTGACAGCTCAGTGCTACATGTACCTGCTTTGTGCAGCCACATTGACAGGGGCTGTTTTTCTTTCTGCATGCATTTATGCTGGTTCATGATAGTAGGACAATAAAAGATTATGTTCACATTCAGGAAGTTAGCACAGCACCTGAAAATCGGTCATTGTTTTTTTCTTGGTGTTTTTGTTTCTCTCAAGATACGAAGTGTTCAGTCTTGCTCAGTTAAGTGGCCTCTCCACCCCCAGTTACCCATTTGTGACAAGCTCATGTCTGCAGGATGGGGCCCTGGCAAATCAAACATGCACCCAGTCTTGGAGTTACTTTGCCTTTGGCAAGAAAAACTCATCAAGTAAACTCTCTATAGGAACTTAAATCTTTTCTGAGCCCGATTCGGTTGTATTAGATTTGTTTTACACTTCTAGAAAATAAATGGAATTTTCCATAACCTCCTTTTAGGGCCAAAATGCACAGGCCTAGTATAGAAGAGAAATAGTATTTGAGATTACAAATGGATGAGTCAATGTTTTTTACTAAGTAGGTCAAAGCATGAGCTTTTTTCCTGCTTTTAAAATCAGTACCAAAGGTACATTATTATCTGTTATTCAAAATATCTAAGAAAATCAGTATTCAAAACTATTGTTCAAAACTAAAATGTTCTTGCACATCTCAGGCTTCACCAGGTAAACCACTTTGACATTTACTATTTATTATCACAACTATTCCAATGTGTTAAAATCAATGTGCTTTTGTGACCTGTGTCTTAGTGTACATTTTTGATAGGTTGAGCAGATGACATCATGAAGAACAGATCTGAGCAGTAAGTACTATTTATTATTTAACAGTATCTTCACAGCTGTAGTAACAACCTTTATTTTTGCAGATTAAAAAGAATTTTTACTTAGCACAGTTTGTCTCCAAGTGATTTGAGTTTTGCTTTTATTATCTGAGTATTCATGTAGATTTGCAAAATGAGCTTTTATCTTTGAACGAATGTAGCAGCTGAATATTTTAAACAAAACATGCAGTTTGGATATTCATATCTAAAAAATACCCTTGTAGTCAGTGATTCTGTGCGCAGATGGACTGGAAGATCAGATGAAGATGTGAAAGTTGTATGAGCTTAATATAAACTGCCATAAACTGTTCACTTAACTCATCATCGTGGTTCAAGACACATAACACACTTTTGTTAGTAAATGTAATAGAAACTTTAAAGCATTCAGTCTGTATTTTAGTTTTTAGATTCCTTTATACACTTTTACCTACCAAGTGTCGTTATCTAACTAACCTACAGCACAGTAAAGGTTGCACAAAAAAACTCCACTGATTTATTGTGGAAGGCATGTTAATTTGGTGTCTAAAAATATTTTTATATTGTATCCATAGTATGTGTGTGATGGAACCTAAACAGCAAACCCTACACATCTTAAGGACAAAAGCATTTCATTCCCTAGGCTACAAAACAGTAGTAGAAGCACCTTGGTCGAAGAAAGTGCCAGAGCACAGAGGGTATTACCGATGTCAGAAGTTCCTGCAGTAATAAAAGTTTAGTTCAGTAAAATTCTAAATTATTCTTATTGAACCGCAGGATCACTAGGAGCTAGCAGGTAAGCAAATCTGTCATTCCCAGGTAAATGTTTCAAGGGCTCTAAGATATATTTGAGTTACTAAGGTATGAAGATGCCTTTTCTTGGCTTATGTTGCCAGGGCTGGAGCTTAAGGATGAAATGGAGGATACACAGTTAAAACTTCTGCTGATGAGGAGGGGCAGTTTGACACTCAGAGGGATGGGCTCAATGCTGAATTTCTCCAGGGCTGCCTTTCCAAGGGACAGGTCCCCGCTTGTACTTTCCTCACAGTGGAGGGACTTGGTTTCAGGTTTTATTCCCAAGGTAAACTTTCCACAGTTATCCCCAAGCCAAGCTCAGACGGAGGGTTTGGTGATCCCTCCCTCCCACAGTCTGGAGAGTTCCTTTATATCCTCACCCTTTAGTCTTTCCTTCTTAACTCTGCGGTGCTTAGGAGAAAATGCTTTGGTGCCTTTTGGCTAAACAAAAAGAGATCAATGTGAAAAAAAGGTCAAGTGTTAGAGATTACCGCTTTGAGACTCTTGTTGCAGGTAATTTTGGGAGGAACTCCTCTCTTTACCTCTGTGCTTCCTTTTCACACCGTGATCTAGTCTGTGATAACCTATTTGGTGCATTTCAAGAGCGTTCATCACAGTGCATTCAGTTATAGGAACCATCCCCGCCTCGTCCTTGACATTTGAAAAAGCCCTACTATAGTATCTGAGTAATTTATTTTAGGTTTATGTGCCTCTAAAAATCAGGTCTGCTCATCGCTTTTAATCCCTGTTAATATCTCCTCTTTTTTCCTTCAAGCTGTTTTATTTTGTTCGGCTACCTACTTATGCCAGTGATGATTTTTATTATTGATCTTGTAAATTATTTTGTTTCCAAACCAAGTTTGTCTAATACTCTATTGGACCGGTATCCCTCCTACCAAAGTGTAATATCTATTGGCTGTTTCAAAACTAGAATTCTTTGACAGTTTTATATTTAAAATATCAAATCAGAATTTAGTATTTTAATAGTTTTATAACACAGGCTGTTTCTTAATTAGCTCATGTCCTGCTGCACTTTAGAAAGGATTTATCCAGTAAACAGAATGATCTGAAGTAACAGTAGTACTGCCCTGTAGGGGAAAGGAAAAAAAAAGGCAAAACATTAATTTAAAATGCATCTGAAAAATCTGCAATACTTTATTTCTTTTTCAGTACAGTTTTCACTGATGTTGACAGATGGGAAGACCAAGAGATCAAAATAACTTTAAGGTAGTCAAGGACCAAACTGAAAACTGTAAATGAGGTCTTGCTTTTAATAGAACTATGTTTTGTCACTTGAGGTGCATTCGAGAATCAGAATTTTTATGTTACCTCATTTTAATTTAGGGGTGCGTTCAGCTGAAAAATGTTGGTTCAGAATGGTGATCATAAAGAATTTACAAATATGTTTAACCTAGATCATTCCTAGTTATGGGAACAGTGAGATTTCTGAAACAGTCTTTCAGGAAAATAGCGGGACAGTTCTTCTGCAGTTCTAATGTCTTGGTACGTTTGAGATGGGCTGTATGAAGTGCTTGCTTGTAATGGGAAAGTAGACTTGAAACATTTGCTGTGTTCCAGACTTCAAATACCCCTGATAGAGTAGAAAATAGGGAAGTAATAATCAGGCCAGATGCATGAAACTGAAAGTTTTGGAAGAAATTATTTAAGGTAGCACTTCGGGTGCTAAATGAGTCGAATGCTTCAGTCTGGTTTTAGAAGAGTGCTGCACACATCGGGTGGAAAAAAAAAATTGTGAAGAATTTTGTTTGTACCCTGATTGTATCAGCTCAGGTCAGCAAGTCATGGAGGAACACACAGTGACCTCCATATGTTTCCCTGCTTTTTAATTAACTCCTCTTGCTAAAACTATGTTGTTTCATTAGGCTGCTGCATTTAAGGCCCTTTAATAATGCCACAAATAGTATTAAAAAGAAGAGTTAGCAGACCATTGTGAATGATGGGGAGATTCATTCTCACCAAAATGTCGTAAGGCTCTTGTTTGATAAGAGGGAAGAGGATACTTATTGTGAAAACTGGCAAAAAGTAAATTTGATGTATTCGCTCTTTATAAAGACTGGCTGTTTTTGCGTAGTCTGAGTTGCTGTCAGTGAATGGGAAAGTTACAGATTGATGATAACAATTGCTTAGTCATCCTTCTTCTGCTGGATGGACTTTAGATGAGTGTAGATGGATGATATGACAAATTTATTGCTTATTACAGAGTTCTCAGTTCTCATTAAAGAATGATTGTGGGGAGAGATAATTTTTAATTTAGTCCTCATTTCCCTTGAAATATTGTCTAAACTGTCATAAAACTTGCTTTATTGAAATTGAAATGTCTTTTTCTTCTGCTACATTCATCTTAATTAGTATAGAAGTACTGCAGTTCTTAACAAAATGGGAAATTAAATGCATGAACAGCATTAAAATATAAGATAAAAATGATGAAATGTAAATTCAAACATATATTTTTGGAAAAATTACTAAGGAGCGCAACTTTATAGAAAGCTCACTACTTTCTCAAAAACCTGACTGGTTCCAGTGTGAGATCATCCGTGAATAAAAAGGTGAAAACCACCATTAGGACAATTGATAATCTGTGTAAGTCTCTCTTCTTAATCACATTTTTCTCTTTTTATAATGCTCTTACTGTTCCAGTGAGGCTTTTAGGTTAGAAATTCAATTTCATAATATTTTAATTTGGAAAGCTGCAGTAGGAGGATTTGTTAGTGGGACAGTCTTTAACACTAAAATCTGTCATGTGTGCTGCCTTGTGCTCTTTAATGACTTTACCAATGCACTTCAATATTAATATTCTTTCTGGTCGGCAGGCTGATGCAGTGAAAAACTAAGAAGATTTACATCTCAACCTTTGATGTTACAAAAATTACTTAATTGTCATGATTATAATTTTTTGCATTATGCTGGCATCTAAAAATGTTTACTGTGATCACAGCTCTATGATGTGTTTAATGAACATGAAAATAAAAACATCCGTACACCAAATATTTTACACCAAAAAAGAGCAGACAGAAAAAAAGACAGTGGAAACTATTGCTATTCTGACTCTAAGGAAAGAAATCGGAGTATGGGGTGTTGGAGTCCTTCAGGAGCTAAAAGCAGCAGGAAGAACTTGTGTGTTAGTTCAGTGCTTTAACTTCAGTATGTGTCGTGTTATTGTTGGATGATGAGGTTTGACAAGCAGCCATTTAATTTGCTATTTTTTAACCAAGTTTTTGTGTTCCTGTTACTGTTTGTGGTCGCTTCTGTAATGTGTCTAAGTGCATGGTTGGAGGTGCAGCGTGCTCAGCCCTTGGGTCCTGCTGCCAAACCATGGGTTGGTCTGGTCAGCTTCAACCGGTCACTCGAGCTTTGATGTGACTCCACGTGTGAAATCTCAGCAATGTTTGCCTACCTTGGTGAACTAATTGAAGATCTTACTGGAGAAAAGCACTCATTAGGAGAGAAGTGGGCCATGTTATGGTTACTTTTCAGACATAATTGTACAGTGTTAATTACAGGGTAGGAGAAAGACTTTTTGGAAGGAGTAAAAACAGAAGTCATCTTCCAGTTTTTAGCGTCACACAAGAGGCTGGCTGCCTTGCTTTTTACAGCGTTGTGTAGCTCCATCGTCGGGATGAAAGGCTGTGAAATGTCCCCCTTCTGTCCAGCTGCACCATCTTGCATCATGTGGCGTAATTGCAGCTTCTCAGACTGTTTGGGTGAGGGTTGTCTCTCCTGAAAATCAGTGGGAGGAATAAGTTGCTGTCAGAGCATCTCTGAAGGCTTGAAAGGCTGCCATGTCCTTTAGCGCTCAACCTGAATTAAAACATGTAACACTGAAGACAGAAACCTGTCAGAGGTACAGCCAAGGAAGTCTCAGTGTCTTAGTACTTGAAGCATGTGTTTTTCTTTTCTCCCTCTATTGTCATTCTGTTATTGAGGTAGAAAATATGGCAGCTGAAAATGTAAACACTTTTCTTTGTCTCATCTTGCAGGCCGAAACAGCAGCAACAGAATAATTTTTCCTTGTTTCCTTCCACCAAGGGCTGGAATTTCAGAGGGGTAAGTTTAGTACCGTTTTGTTCACACTATAACATTCCCTCCTGCTTCATTCTGTTGCAGTGTAACTTTGTAGTTAAACCATGATCTGTGAGGAATAAAATAATGGCAGAACAATTAGACTGGAACTTTTAATTTTGTACCCTCCTAAAAGGCTTTCTAAAAACACCAGCTTTTTTTTTTTAAATGTGATTGATTGTATTATTATGAGGGGTGCAGGACATACTCACACTGTACATTAACTTACTTTAAATTTAAAAAAATAGGGTGTGTTTTCATATCTGAAAATAAATAATGATGGACTGATACTCTTTTACTTTAATATAGATATTTGTAAAGTTATTGAAAGTTTGTATATGTAAACTTGGCAGAAGTACAGATACAGCATAACAGAAATTACATGGGTCTCTTACAAGGCAGAAGGGAATAGGTTTTATTTCTATTTGGTTGACTGAGTAAGGAAATATGGAACCTTGTGTGTTCCCACAGAAAGTGACTGAAAAGATACATGAAAAAGCAATGCAAGTGACACTGAGAATCTTAATATTTGCTGAGGGTATCAAGAGCTTTTATTCTTGTCCTCTTCAGGTTTCCAAGGTAGCTTCCTAGGTAGGCTAATTTGTTCAGAAAGTCACTCACGTTATCCCCTCTCTGTCCCCTTTGGCCTGTGAACCCTTCTACACCATTTGGTGTAAAACTTGATGCGATGGTGGGGTTGCAATGGCAATGGTGTGTTTGCCATGTGTCTAAGTGCTGGAGCCTGGAATACAGTCAGGAGAAGTCATTGCATGTTGTATCAAAGTCATAGTAATCTTTTGGTTTAGGAAGGGCTTTTCTGCCTTGCAAACTTCTGGTATAATGAACACTAAATTACCTTTACCTGTGATGTGGACTGACTTGTACTTGGGAGACCATATAAATTTGTTTTCTCTGAGTTTCTTCCAACAAAATAGTTTAGCAGACAGACATTACTTAAATGCTTTGCTGAAAGAGTAAATGGTATTGACAGATTTACTGATCTGTGTTGCTGTAATATGGTAAACTTCATTAAAACAAAAAAAATTTTTTTTACAATATCCAGTACTGAATTTTGCATTCTAATTCAGTGTTTTAAATAGAGCATCCACTATTGTTTACTGTGTGCTTTTTATTGTCACTATTTTTTGTGTTACACCGGGGATTAAGTTATCAGTGATACTGAGAAAATAGTTCCCTTACAACAGCACTGTCAAGAATGTAGGCAAAATATCAACAACCTCTGAGCTGTAGATTAATTATACAGTTCAGAGCCAGTTTAAAAATAAGATTGACTCAGTGTTTCCCCCACTTCTCTCCCAGCTATGCTGGAAAAGTAATTGAGGAAGGTGGGTATGAAAATAGTAGGAAGGGTATTGTAGGTGTGGGTTGTAGCTGAAGAAACAAATGATCCCAAGTTCAGTTCAGAGCTCACTGAAGTGAATACACAGGGCTTGTTTAACAGTGGCATCATGAGGTCTGTGATCCTGCGTGGTGCAGGTGGAGTGAGCTGTACACAAAGAACAGAAAACTGGGGAGTAAAATACCTCAGAATCAAGAACCTGAAAGGAGGTAGGAATAGTAGTATTAGAGAAAACAGGCAGCAAGTTAATGGTTCTTCAAACTGCTTCCGTCGTGTGTAGAAATGAAGATCTGTGGCAGGTGGCTGCCGCCTTATTTTTAAGGAAACTGATGAGATACTAACACAGATGTCAAGTTCTAGGTCTGTAATATTTCATACAGTGCACAGTAGGCAGTTGCAGTTGTTTGAAATAAATGGCTGCACTAAGGGAAGAACCTATATGAGTTGTTCACTTGATCTGTTTGGATGCTGAAACCAAGACAGCTGAGCACGGGAAAAGAGAGAGCTAAGTGTCTGTTGATGTTTGCATTGTGTGAGCATTAACCTTATTTTGATGGAAAAATTGTGTTATGAAAAGCCCAATGAGCAGACTTGAAGTCACACAGGTTTTCATAGAGATGGTGAAAGATAATAGGTTGGCTTTGATGTCTTTTCTCAAACAGGACTAAAACCTTACTGGCTAAAAGAGCTAGGTTAATGTTGACAGTGGAGCAGAGCCACAGCTGAGTATAACAAACACAACTCTGGAGCTGACTTACTCATGGCTATGTTTTTTTTAACTTCTGTTTCTGTTATTACAGACTATAATACAGGATCGTTTCAGTAGTCACAAAAAATAATAAAGAATAAAGTGGTTAGCACAGAATTGCAACATTGTGTTCATCCCCCTGTCCTCGCTTTGCCGCCAGTTCACTCAGTTTCAGTGTCTCTGTATCATGCTGATAAAGGGACGTGTTAAAGAAACCTTGAACATACACCAACGTAAACCTCAGAGCAAGATAAGGAAGGCCGGATGGTACACATTTACCAAAGAAACTCCTCTGCACTTCTCTTTTCCTTACTTAAATTTATCGGAAGAAGCTGATTTCCATCTTGAGCAGCTCTTTTGAGCCCTGTGGTTGGAGATCACATTTAACTCTCTCAGTGGGGATTTTCATGTCAAAATGATATCATGTTTCTGTCGTTTTTAGATAGTGGTAGCAGTGGCTTCCAGAATTTTGGGCAGTGTTTAGATATCAGTGGGGAGAAAGGAATTTATTAATTTTTTTTTTTAACTGAATAAGTCAGACCTGGTTGAGATAAAATTTAGACCTAAAGTTACTGAGCAGTGAAATCTTTTGGCTGTAAGCTCCTCCTGCATACACAGAAGACATCAGGTTAATTTGGGGTTTGAAGAGATTTTTATTGTCAGGTGTCCAGCAAATAGACTATTATAGAGGGAAAGTATTTATAGTGAAAACTGTCATTCCAGAGGAAGAAACACAGAACCTGTGGAGATAAGAATATCCCACACTGGAGGGAAGACCAGAACATGGGAGATGAGGTGTTAGATGTGGTACTTAAAGTAGAAAAGGAATAAAGCAAAGTAATATAAAATATAGAACAGGAATAGAAGCAAAATCCTATCCTGGGTATAGGATTGGAGAAGGAAAGAGGAGGAATTTGCATCTTGCGAAGAGGGATAGTCAGGGTGGAGAAAGCAAAGAGCTGCGAAAGAATTGTGAGAGAAAGAGAGTGGAAATGGATAAAATACAGAAATGGAGGTAAGCTAGTGAGTATAAAAGCAGAGAGATGGAAGCACAAAGTGGAGGCAGAAATCTCTAGAACACTGCAAGTTTATCAGTTCAGCCTTTGCAAGTGCTGACCCTGACATGATAAGATGATGTGGCTGGGACTTGGTAAGGAGAAGAAACACAAATATCTGAAGGGATGGGGTAGTTCAGAGGCAGGTTAATAATGAATATAAAGAAAGCACAAGCACAGAGCTTGGCACAGAAATTAGTATTAATTCTATTTTTGCTTTATCTTCTGGCTACCATTAACTCTCACTGTTCTTCTCATCTCTGTGCCACCCTTCCCTTAGAACCTTGATGCAGGTAAGTGGCTTTCCTCAGCATCACTGTTTGGTGCTTGTAAGTAAGAGAGAGCAGGTCAATTTGCTGCTCTGAGTGTCTGTGAAAATAATGTATTACGTTGCTGTGTAGGGTGGGAAACAACTTCATTTCATAAAGCATTCCATCAAATGAGGATTACATTTGTACAGTCATCCACACACAATTAGAAAATGTCAGGATTAAAGCTTCTGTGGTTTTTTGGTAGTTATGATACAGTCTTGAGTTATATGCTTGTATGGTATTTTTTACCACACTAAGAGCAGTCAGTTTTATAAATAAGGAAGTTCTGAATTCAAGAAGAAAAATAATCTCTCTTGAGAATTTGAGATTTCAGCTGCTTTATCTGTCTCCCTTCCTGCTCCCTTAAAAGCACCCACTTTGTTTATGCCAGCAGGATAAACTTCTAGACTTCAATATACAAATGGAAGTCTTCCAATGATTGTTTTTCTAAAAAAATAAATAATAAAAAAAATTGGTACATTTGCAGAAGTAGTGGTACACAGTGGTCCCAGTGTTGCTATGATGATATTTGAGGTGACTGTGAAGAAACTGCCAGTCAATCAAAAGAAAAGCAGTTAGTTGAGTAGTGAAGAATGTTGGGCTGTAGGCAGAACTGAAGAGGATGCTGGTTTTGTCTGCACTTGTCTCTGATGTGTCTCTCCACTGTTCCACAGAGAGAGCATCATTTCCTACATGCTTTAACCAGACATCTGAACCATTACGATGGTTTCTTTATTTCCTCCCTGCCACACACAACAAATTTGGCTGAAGATCTTCAGTGCTAAAAATAAATAGTGAAATCTAAACCAACATTTTGTACTTGAAATAGTTTGAGGCATGTGTTTAGTGTGCAGTTGCCTGAAGATTGAAGATAATTTATTGCATCGAGGCTTCTTCCTATTTCCTCCTTTCTTGTTTCTGTTCTAGTTTTGCAAAAGCATTTAACTGAACTGCAGATGTGGTCACCTGTGAGGAAGGCTGATCTAATTTATGAGAAACCTGACATAAAAAAGTGTTAAATATGCTGAAATTCAATTTTAGACATGTAAGTGGTTTCTTTGCTGGTTTTACTGCACACATGTTTGTGGGGGAAAAGATGTCTGTCATACCAAATGAGACGAAGTCCACACTTTTCCACACTTTTTTTTTTTTTAGAAAACAGTTTATTTTTGTGCAGACTGGCACACTTCAGTTATCCCTTTCAGGGTGCACGAATCTCAAGATTACAAGATAAAAATTGCTAAAAGAGAAAAGAAGTTCTTTCATGGCTTTAACCTGATGATTAATTGCATAAATTACATAATTATTTACCACCATAGAAAGGGCCTCTGTACATCTCCTGGATTCTGCCTGGTTTTACTTAATTTCTGTATCCACTGATAGTTGTTTGCTTAAGCAGTGATGTTACCTGTAACAGAAACTTAATAGAAGTGGTATCACACAGGCCTTTTTTCATACTTGTTGAAACAAAGTTATGCACTGCTGTCTCTAGATCAAATATGCTTAAATACCATTATCTCTTAGTATGTCCAGTATGATTTTAAAACACAAGTTATCATATACGTTAAAAAACACGTGTGGTTTTCTGTTATTTCAGTATACTCCTATGCACACTTTAAGCAGCTTCCTCAGAGGAGGATGGTTACTTTATGTCATTGGCAGCATGTTTTTATAAGTGATTACTTTGTGTAGTCACAGAATAACTGGGAGTGGAATGATTGTACCTGTTGTGACATAGCAGTCAGGAGTCAGTTCCTTCCCATGCCGTAGACAGACTCTGAGCAGGGGAGTCCAGCTGGGATCCCTGCTCCCCATGGCTGCTCTGGTGCTGCTGCTCCTTCCTTTACCTCTGCAGAGTCCTGTGTCTTCTAACCTGCAGCAGGTTAAAGAGATGCCAGGTGGATGCCTGATCCCTGACCCATCTCATCCCGCTTTGTCTTTGAACAGAAGAATCCCATATTCCTTTTCTACTTTCCAACAGATGATGAATTCTTGTGTGCCGCTTGCTCCTTTTAGATCTCTTCCTCTGTCTTCTTACAGTGGGTTCAAGGTCTTCCATTTCAGAGTTTAATTGTCTCAGCCCTTTTCTTTTACTGCCTGGCTCTGCTCAGACTTGCCTTTAGTCTGCCTCTGTGGAGGAGCCGTTGTGCTGCTGTCCAGCATTGACCTTTCCTGGGCCAGAATGCCCCTGATACCTGACACCAGAAATAGTGAGAAGCTATTCTGTAAGTCTGTTCTTGCAGTTCTTGAGAGCACTGCAGGAGCAGGGAAGCTCTACTTCACACCACTGGTAGCAGCAGTGTAAGGAGCATTACAGATATCCTTCTATGATACAGAATTTCTAGTTCAGAAGACAGGAGCTTATAAACGGTAGCAAATAGACACCCTGGACATGGATTTTTGTTTGTAAAAGAGTTGGGTTTGATGTCTCCCTGCTTAATCTGTGGGCGGAGTTTTAAATGGTTTAGCTTGTTATTGGTTTTGGTTTTCAACAAACCATTGGAACTGTTGTTGATTAGTCACAAGACTAATTTCTCTTGGAACAGCAAGGTTTATATTGGCAAACAAATAGAGATGTTATCAGAAATTCATTGTGTGGCATTTGCGTAACTGGATAGCAGTCAATTCCATCCGCAGTTTCAAACCACATCAGAATTGTTGTATTCTTAATCTATACACTGAATTCAAAAACCAATTCAGAGTGACCAGTTAGACAATTTTGAAGAATTGAAAAGTGTATTATTCCAAAGCCATGTGCTGAGTCAGCGTGGATTAATTACCGTAACTTCTACCCACAGTGTGTGATGCGAGATTTGTCATGTCACGCTAGAATGTTTTATTTGAAATTCCAGCAAAACATGGTTTGGTGATGTGTTGGTTCCTGTGATAAATGGCCATATCTGTTTGTAGGATCAATGGATACTGTCAATTATGAGGTCCTCTGCATACAGTAGTGTGGCAAAATCATGAACGTGCTGGAGAGATATCTGTGAGTTGTTTATAGATGAGTTACAAAGGAGAATGATGCCGGCTGGCCTTTAGTCTTTAGCATTCCAAGATTCCAATAGTTTGGGACTCAGGTAGACCAACTTGTGCATGTTTTATGGGCTGTTACTGCTCGTGCTGCCTAGAGAGTGCTGTCCTGCTTTAGGAATTTGCACTGACTTCATTGACTTAATTCAGTAGCTGTTTTATTAAACTTTCACAGCTTTTATATCTGAAGTCATCTAGGAGTTAAGTACATAGCCATTGAACCTGTCCACCTAGCTTACAGAGGTGCTTCCAAGTTAATTACATGGTAGGTACAGAAAATACACTTTAGATTCTATGTTTCTTGGGGCAAGAATATTGAGGCCTGCCCTTAGGGAGCACTTGGCTGAGGCATTCCTGAAAAGACCTTCACAGACTTTTACACTTTTACGTCTGCAAGACTTTTCCCCCATGACTTTTTTTTGCTTACTAAAGCTCAGTGATTCAGTTAATACGTTGAATTTTTCTGATAATGAAAATAGTGTAATATCTCCCATTTGGAAGGGTTTTGTATAATTTCATTTTATCTTTTCAAAGAATGGATTTTCTTTTTTTAATACTTCATACAGTCATTCTGTGACTGTTGTAGGGTTTTATTTTATGGATCTTTGTAAGTGCTTTGTAACAGGTTTATTTTTGTTCTGGGTGTGGTTTGTTATTTATAGTAGAAATATTCTGTATATGCTATAAACCCTCCATGCCAGCTATTTTGCACATACAAACAATACTGAGCTAGAAGCAGCATGTGATAAAGCAGATAGGTCCAATTGTGATTCTCTTAGGCTAAGTTGGATGTTCTGTTATAGAGCAGATTTCCTGTCTTTAATCATAGACTGGGTGTTACCTTGTACTCCTGCTGTCGTTTACTGTTCTTTCCTTTGTTCAGCAGCAGATGAACTTGACCTCTGTTCAATTTAACTCAAATCCAACTCTGCCCATTTCTTTGTCTTTGTTTCCCCCCACTCCACCAGTGGCTGCTCTTTGAGAACACGTGATGTGAAATTACTATTTCCTATGACTGTTTCAGAAACCCGTAATGGTTAACAGAGTGGTGCTGTTGTCCAGCTGAATTTGGTGCCACTCAGTCTGAGAAACCAACATTTTAGAAGCCATTTTGAACTACAGTTACTATTTTATTGATGCTACACTGTTTTATATTAGCAATTTTATTTCAAATGTCTAGTGAATATGAATGGCTGCACACATGGACTTGAATTGCTGTTTTGTTTGGTTTTACTCGTTGTGATGCTTGCAGGAGAATTTGGTGTTATCACAATCTGTTACAAAGATACATTATTAACGTGGCTCTTTCCATTTTCCCCAAATTGTTGTGATGGTCTGTTGTCTAATTTCCTATTGCCTGTACTGTAAAAACTCACTGATCATTCTAAGCTGATTGTAAAAGTTTCCAATTTGGTAGTGCTTAGATATTATTATTTAAAACCGTGGATTAAATTTTAAATAAAAAGTAAATAGATGGACTACACATTTGGGAAAGGTTTCAAAAACGTAGCCAGAGACAGCTGGGAAATCCTCCATATGGAGGTTTTATTCTAACATCTCCCTCTCCATTTCCAGTCCCTCTGCAGTTCCACAGGTTCTAATTTAGTTAGTCAAGTTGTAGTTGCGACAGAAAGCAAAACAAAATCCTTTTAAGGACCAGGAGAGAAAGAAAACCTCTTGAAAAGTTCTGAACTTCTGAAAGAGCTTATAAACAGCTGATGGGAAAAGAAAAAGAAATTTGAGTTCTCCCTGATGGGAAGGAGAATTTTGAGTGGGTTCGTTGGTTTCTCCATGAGGACTCCCTTCATTCCAAACACAGAGGTCCTTTCACAACCAGATTTGCTCAAACATCTCGGTTGTAGAATGAATCCTAATTATTTCTAAACGTAAGAGGAAGATTCCTCTTGAAAGCTAGTGTTGTGGTTAGAATGTACACAGCGGTTAAAAATTATGGCTGTCTTTTAAAATCTGACACAAATACATAACAACAGCAATATGATGGTGTCTTCTATTTATTGCAGCCTGGAAACAAATTTTGTTATTACGGTAGGAACCAGAAAACAAGGTCTCCATTTTGCTGGGTATCACATAAACACAGTAATAAACTATTCTTTCTCTAAAGAATTTACAATCTAAGCATATGTAAGGACGTACTGTAACATTTCTTTAATAATACTAAATTAAATTTTTTAAAGTAAATTCAGGCCTATTGAAGCTCTTAAATTTCATTCATGATGACAGATCTTTGTAATTCCTGGATTTTGTTACATGTTTTGAAATGGGATATCCCATTCTAATGGAAGATGTATGAAGCAGTGTATATAATATGATCCTGACATGATTTGAGGTAATGTTCTAAAGATATGTAATATGCACACTTAAAAATATTTATTACATTGTTTTTAATGCAAAAATTGTACACTGGTGGTGTCTGTCTCTTTCTAGATTGTGGTTAATTGTTAAGCTTTTCAGAGAGAGTTAAATTTAGCATTCTTAAAACACTTATAATGCACAATGAGAAAACAGTTTCAGTCTCTGTGCCAGCAGGCTCCCCACTGAATTTGCAAAACTTATTTTTTTTCCAAGCACTGTTTTCAGTTGTTCACAGCCTTAAATATCCTCAGAAGTAGCAGTCTTAAGTTTCAGCAATCCCTGTGTCCTCCCAGACACTTCCAGTCCAAAGCAGAGCTGTAGCCTTGTGAAAAAGTCATGAAATGAGGGCAGTTATACCAGTCCTAAGAAGATGAGATTGCATGTCCTGACTGCAGGGATACTGGGAGGACATGGGGGAGAACTGCAGCACTTCCTGAGGGTCCTCAGTTGGGCAGTGGTGTGGCACTTGCTTCTGGACTACTGCAGTCCTAGAAGCAAAAATACAAATTATTCTCTTCTAAATGTCTTCAGCAAATCACAACAATCTTTTTCACATTCTGGGAAGCATTATCTTAGAGTTCCCCAGATCTTTATCTCTGGGATAATATATGAGAAACTACAAACTCAGAGGTTTGTACTATGGGAGATGGGATGGGCAAATTTGGATGTCTTGCAGGGAATTTGCTACCAGTGAGCATCTCTCCCAGCCCTTGGAAGGAGCCAGGTCAAACCTTGCCACACTTGAGATGTGTATGCTCCTCTTTGTGCAGTTAAAAAATCCTGGTTGCAGCAGTAGGATACTGCCCTGGAAGAAGGATTTTTATGTATTTATTTTCCTATTTTTAATTTCTGTAGTTTTAAGAACTCTGGAGAAGAAAGCAACAGTGAATCTGCTTAGGTAGCTTTGCTTGCATTTTGCTGTGATTTTTGACACAGCAACTGGAAACTGTCTGTGTGCCGTCTGAATAAAGACTTGTCATGTTCTGAGGATTACAAACATTTGACAGGCTCCAGCCTTATGCCACCACAGTGCTTTGGGCATTTTACAAGTGAGAATCCGAAGGCAGGAAACTTTCTGAGACATGGTGTTGTCAGATTTTTTAATTTTAATTTAAAAAGAAATTAAATTTTGAATAGGTGGTGTTCATTCTTTGTTCTTGAAAACTATAGTTACAGCAATATTTAATTCCCTTTACCCAGAGCTTTGTGGATGTTTCTGGCTATTTATTCCATCCTGTGCTCATGGTGCTGTCTTGTTTCATTCCATGTTTTGTTGGACTGGGCAGCAGTGCTGTAACTGCGCAGGGACCAAAGGAGCAGCTTTCATATATTTACGTATTTTGACTTTGTCAATTCTGATTTCTGGGCCTCATTCTTTTGAGGAAGTTGCTGTCTGGAATCTAGATAGGCTATCTTAGATTTCCTGCCTTGGTAGTTGCGTGGCTGTTCACAATATAAGTAAGTTCAAACTGCACTTTCAGGTGGGTGCCCTTGATGCTGCTGTCAGCAAAGTGGTACCTTGGAGGTGATTCATGTGCAGCTGCAGGGAAAAAACATAGATGGAATGTTTTCTTTCCTCAGACCTTAGAAAGCAGGTTTTACCATCCCATTAATTTGTGTTGATTGATACAGGTAGGGGGCCAGACTGCTTCAGATATTGTTTATTAGATTGGTGAGAAAAAGCCTGACAGAAAGCTGAAATCTGTAGTATCTGCCTTTAGGCTTCATAAATTCTGCTGGCTGCTGAGGCAGGTGGTTATAGGTCGCCTAAGGAGTAGAGCAAGTGCAAATATAAAGAAGCATAACAAGTTAAAGTCTTTACAAGTTGTGGTCTCCAGGAAGTGGAATACGGAAATCCAAACGTTACCAGGAAATCTGATTGAAAAATGCCTGCTTACCTGACTTCATCTTTGGTGCAATTAAAGAGCTACGAATATCTTAACACATGAAAAAATCACACTCCTGTATTTGATCCTGGGTGAGGTGTTACCGAATTCTGATAGCAGAGGATTAGGGTTTCCTGTATGGGGTAAAAGATTATTTAAGAAATAACTTTAAGTTAATAAAGAGAGAGTAAAGAATGCTTGAAAAATATTGCAGGCTTATATATAGAATTTATATGTATTTCCTTGGAAAAATAAACTATGTTCTACTGCAAGGGTCTGAAAAGAAGGTGGCTAGGTTGGGTTTTAGCTCACCTTTGAGTAGGGAAGACAGACCAGTAGCATTCACCAAGAGGAATGTACTTGAGTAATTTTTTAAGTCTTGGCCTAAAATGTCTGCTTTCTGATAGGTCTTTCAGTCAGTATTTTCTGTCTGCAGTGATGCCATGGCTGCTCTTCTCAAAGGAATTGGTTGCTCACTGGTATCAGTTTCACCTTTTATCTTCTTCCTCCAAGCTCAGCAGAAACTTTTTACTCTGAAGAAAGATTGCAGCAGCTCACTAAGAACTTGTTTCTTTAAAGATGAAGTTTGAATTGCTGTTATCTTGCTACCCAAATTTAAATTTATCTTGACATCGTTGCCCAATGGAAGAATGCAGAATTCTGCAGCTGGCAAAAACAGCTCTGTGTTTGCAGATCCAAGCAAGTCACCAAAGGCTGAACTGCATGTTCTGGGGTTACTGTATGATAGGGACAGATTACGAGTGAGGTGTAATTCTTCAGTTATAGTGAACTACTAGGGATAGAATCAAAGTCTGCACTTGACCTTACAAGTAAAATTGGGATGCTCTGCCAGGCTTATCTTTGCTCCTTTATTCTGGGCTGATTCTAAAACACTCTGTACTTTGTTTTTACCATTATGCCTCTGTTAATTTAAGAACTCCAGCTAAGCACATTCCCTAACTTTTCAAATACTTTAAAAAAAAAAAAAAAAATCCCCTTGAGTTTGAAGCCCATTGCTGCTGTTCAAGAATTGCACAGGTGGGAGATGGACTGTTTCAGTTACTGAGGCTCAAAGTTCCCAAACACCTACTGTTATTTTAGAAACCTGTTAGTGATATCTTTACCTTCACCATACTGGTGCTGTTCACTTATTGGCTGTTTGTAAAACACTTTTGTCTGTCTAAAATATTATTTTGAAGCAGTGTGTGAGAGAAAAACCACAACAGAGATAGACACGACAGTACAGATCCCTGAGCTTCTGACACTTGCAGTGTGCTGCATGACAGGAAGCGAGAACAAACTGTGTGGCTGCATGGGGAGGAGTTCCTGCTGAAAACTGAAGGACAGACATAGGGACTCCTTTGTACCAAAGACTTTTCACTGTCACGCTGAAAATTAAGAAACCTCCTAAAATCTGAGTATAGTACAAAATAACTCATGGTGTGGTGCTGCTTGTTTGTGCATCATCAGGTAAGCGTGAATTGGGATCGTGTAACTTTTTATTGTTTGTGTGTAAGTTGGAGTTGCACAGATGCTCCTTCCAAGCATGCCACGATTTAAGGCTGGATATTGATTAAACCAAAATGTTGCTTGGCAGGAATGTTTCCTTCTGTAAAGAAAGAAATTTGCTGAAGGTTGAGGTAATATACTCTGCTATTCCCAATGGGATGGAGGACGGTTATTTTTCTCTCACTGTTGGTCGTTGGTTGCTGCACAATGATGGGTTTAGGTCTTTGCTTCTGCTTTTCTGTCATACCCATGTAAACATCTCTGCCTCAGTCTCCTAGCCTGAAAATATGAATTTTGGCTGATGCTAGGGTTTAAAGGGGAATATTTGTAGCAATATGCATTATTGTCTCCATTGTCAAAGTGAAAGCTGTAACACATCCTACTTACAGTGTGTTTACACTGCAGGATGATTCTCCTCTGCAGCATGTGGATGTGGTACCACCTGGAAAACTGGGTGCTGTTATGGACACTGCACTTTGGAAAGATGTGGACAGAAAAGTAGCAAGATTGATAATAACTGTAGAAAATACAGCCTTTGAGGGAGGTTTAAAAGATTTAGTGCATCTTGTGTATAGAAAAGCAAGAGTTGATATAAGATGTGAGTATAGGTTTATCTCTGAGTGTGTGTGAACAATTGCAGAGTGGGCACTTTTTCTGTATTTGCCAAGTGTAGCACAAGAATAAATGGGCTTTTTTCATAGCAAGGGAGATTCAGGTTAGATATTTTGGGGATAAACGCTCCCTGATTGTCATGTTCATTAAGAGTGGAACAAAGTATAGAATTAAAATCTGTCATTTCAAACTGCTCTATAAAAACTTTCCAACCTGTCTTACATGTTGCAGTGGTTAGCATTTAGTACTTGGTTGTTCTTAATGATTTGTGTCAAGTTTTGATTTTGGACTGTTAATATGTGAATAAGAGTAGCCCTTTAGGGACACCAGTGAACAGATGTGATCTCAAATTTTGCAACTCCAGCCCCAGTTTACAACATCCTTTCTTGGAAAACTAGAGAGTGTCTTCCCATTTAGGAAGCCAAGTTATTTCAAAATATTTGGGTATGTGTTGACTAAAATTGTACTTTGAAGTTCTTAGAAATATGTGATCAAGGTGGGGGCTTGTAGTGCGAGGCAAATCAGGGATCTGGAAAACTTAAGGCTCTACAACACCTGACAGGAAGGTGTAGCCAGGTGGGAGTCAGTCTCTTCTCCCACGTAACAAGTAACAGGACAAGAGGAAACAGCTTCAAGTTGCACCTTGGGAGGTTTAGATTGGATATTAAGGAAAATTTCTTCACCAAAAGCACTGTCAAGCACTGGAACGGGTGGCTTAGGTCAGTGATGGAATCACCATCCCTTGGAGGTGTTTAAAACCCACGTAGTTGAGGTGCTGAGGAACCTGGGTTAGTGGTAGCTTGGCAGTGCTGGGTTAATGGTTGGACTTGGTGATCTTAGAGGGATTTTCCAGCCTAAGCGATTCTGTGACTCCGTGTTCAAGGCCCTGTGTGCCTTGTAAGTGCACAAAACGTTTAAGGATAGAATTAGAGCATTAAAACACCCCAACTTTGATTATTCTTGCTTTTACAACCAATCCTATGCTAAACTCCCTCAGCACAAACATGCAAGGCCAGGTGCTGCAACTTCATCACCTCAGCTTGCCAAAGACTGAGGAATCCAGGGACTGTTTGCATGCTGGCTGATTATATTACTTGGAGACATAAAGAACTGGATCTGACAGATCCCAGCTGAAAAGTGTTTGAGAGAAGAACAGAAGATTAATCTAAATAGTGTATGGACTCATTTAAGTTGCATCTTATTTTTTATTTATATACTGGGTGAATTTAGGTATTGATTGTGTTAATTAAAAGCATAATTTATGTAGAAGTGTTCAGATTCTGGCTGAGAAAGGATTCTCATGCAACAAAAAACTCCTGTGGAAAAGAAATAAATGTAACTTATTTAGCTGAATTTGGTTTGGACTTTATGGTAAAGTTTGCAAAAGTTTCAGTGTATTTAACTCTTATAGATTCCAGTTACTGCTCCTCTCCCCTGTCTTCCAAAAAGGGGAAGGAAGAAGGTTAAATAAAGACAGAGTAAATACCAGTCCTCAAACAAAGCTGTGCTAATCCTTGTCCTTACAGCATCCCGTACATGCACACCCATTTCCTGTTGTTAATGTTCAACACATTGAATATAACTTTCATTTCATTGTTCACTACAGTGTTCCTTTTACATTACATTGACCGGAAAATCTCCAATCCATCACAACAAACAGAGCAGAAGCAGATCCTGCTGCCTGTGGCGAGGGGAGGCTGGCCAGGAGCTGCCATTTTGGCCAGCAGAGATGTGATGACTCCTGAAAGTGCTTAAAAACTGTGCAAGCCATCAGTGGTAGAGATGACCTCACCTCCATTGCAGTTTTTGCTGTGCTGTAACAGAGCAGAGTCTGTTTTTTCATTTGTTTTCTTTGGAATATCAGGAACAAGCAAGTTCTGTTCCTAACACCAGTATCCAGGGCTCCTGCCAGCTGATCGTGTGCAGGGTGGGGAGCTGGAGTGTCCACGCTGTGTCCCAGGCTCAGTGCAGTGGGGTCATCTCTGGCCATTTTTCCCTTAAAAGCAATAATGTTTAGGATTTTGTGTCACTCTTGAGATGAAACCTGGAATGTCTCTGGTATTCCAAACAGTAGAGGGCAGTGGAAATGAACACGGAAACCAGTTTTGTTATAACACTAAAGAATTTTTGGTTGCAAGTTCTTTTTGCCAATACAACATAAAGAACTGTGATACTGAAATGCAGGGTAGCAGGTTCTGGACTTTCAAAAAAATTTCGTGTTAGCATTCACTATTCTGAGATTATGGTCTCCAAAAGTATGTATGATGCATCATTCAGCTAAAAAATGCATCATGCTCTGGGGAAACTTGCTTAAAGATGTTTTTGTCTCCCCATCCCTCAAACGCTTGTCAGTGGTACGGCCATGGAAGTGGGAGATGAGCAGGGAAGCTCACTGATATTGGCATGAAGGTGAGTGACAGGCTGTGGCAAAGTGAAAAGAGAGCTGGCCTTTAAAGGTGGTGGAAGAGTCATCTCTTTCTGAAAGGGCTTAAACTCCTCTAGGGAGTGAATTGTCACTTTTTTGTGAAATTGTAATTGGTTATCTCGGAACCAAGCCCCATATTCAACAGGAAATGCAGATATTTCTTGCTGGGGATTGCAGACAGAGCTGTTTGTGTGATTAATATGTCACATTCTCCTGCTATACAGACTATTTAGAACTGTGCATTGTATCAGCCAGAGGCTCGAGGTCTTTGATTTTGTTCGGCTTTTTTTTTTTTTGTCATCTCTCCCTTTATTTCATTTTAGATGCTTGAATGCCAGTGCAGCAGGAGTGTGATATGATGGAAGGTGTGTAATCCTCTGTGAAGCTCACTCTTTTTTTCAGTATCAGTATCATTCTGGCTTGAAGCTGGGTAATGCAACACCACTGCTGCCTCTTCTAATTCACTTCTGAACTCTGCTTGGTGAGGTTAGAGCCCACCACCTGTGGCAGGAAATGTTAAATTAGTGAGTATTCAACTAACCTTAACAGAAGGTTATTAATCTCTTGCCCAGTGATTAAGCTGGATCCAAGGCATATTTCATTAACTGAGTAATGAAAAACGGTAAGAAGAATGCTGTAGCTTTTAGTCAGAATTTCTTCCTCTTGTATTAGGAAGACTAAACTGAAATGTTTTAACTTTTCTGTTTGCTGGCTGTGTCATCTGTTAAACTTTTGGAAACATTTTAAATTAGCCAGGAGAATTGAAACATTCTCTACTTTCCTTGCAGTCCAGTTTGTAGATTTTTCTTTCATCATACCTCCGTTTTTGCATTCCTCTTAACATCTGTTCTGTACTGTTTGTGCTTCATCGCCACCTCCGTACTCTGTAGTGAAACTAACTGGGAGCTTGGTAACTTTGAGATCATTTGAATGTGATTTGAAATGGAAACAGTGAAAACTTGCAACAGATCTTTTAACACAGGAGCCACAGCAGATGGAATTTTTAGTCATTAAAGGAATAAATATGGTCTTGGCAAGTGGTGCTTTTTAGGGCTTTTTAAAGAGAGATCAATGTGTTGCTTGGATGGGTGTGGATGCACTGACCAACTACAAAGAAAAAAGAATGAGAATCGTAGTGTCTGAATATTCTTTTGAACTTACCAGCTTCTGTACATATTAGAGATTTAAGAATTAGAAAGGTGCTTAGAAGTGCACATCTATATTTGAGTAGATACGTGTGGATGTTGCTGATAAAAAGTATTTGCACATCAAGAGAATTTATAAGCTAACTGTATTTAAAAAAAAGAGAAGTTGTATAAAACCAGTGTGACTAGAAATTCACATGGAAATCTGGATTATTGTTGTGATTTGATGTCTTTCTATAAAGAAATGATGTTATGCTCCTGCCTTATTCCGAGCTGCTTCAACACCAGCTGTGAGTCCTGATGCCTAAGGCTTTGGGTGGGAAGGTTCCTTGTAGATGTAGAGGTGTTCTCAGCTGGCTCAGGGGATACTGATTGCTTTTTAAAATTAAAAGAAAAAAAAAAATCATGTAATAATGCTGCTTTTCGTGCGGACATAATCCACCCTTTGGAGTGTGGCTTAAACCTGGCCTGTCATGTTTGACTTTTATTGAGTATTTGATCAGTTTTCTCCCCTCCTTCCACATTAATCCCTTTTGATTTTATTTTTACTCTACTTGATCTCTTCAAATTGATTTTCTTTGGTTAGTTTTGTTTTTTAACTCAGTCTGATACGGATATTGTCCCTGATGAAAGTGTACCATAAACTGGAGAGGAGCATAAAGCCCAGGACAGTGAATCTCTTCCTGCCTTTTTCTCAAAACTAAAAATGATACAAAACTTTGTTAGCTAAATGGTTTTCCCTTTTCTGTATTATTGCAAATTATAAATGTGTATGTAAATACACTTGTTATATGTATTTGTATATATTTTTATATGTGTATATGTATATATGCACTTCTATCTACTTACATTTATTTAAACATATACCTCCATTATTTACAAAGTTATTTTCTTCCAATTAGCAATGTTGAAGTGTCTTCAGATGTATATTCTGGAAAGACTGTTTTAAAAAATATTTTCATATGAAAACAATCAGAAATGCAGACTAATTAAATGGTTTCTAATTTTTCTTTGTTTTGGACTTTTTGTTTTGGGGACATGGGAAAAGTCTTTTTCATTAGAATGAATGGATTTATGTATGAAGAAAAGGCTTGAAGTTGTTTATTGTTTGGTTTTGAAATGAGTCTGTCTGTGACAAAGAAGGTCAAAGGGTATGATGTGCCTATGCAAATACATTGTCTTGAAGTGTTATTTATTTTGATACCAATCTGTGTGCAGACACATATCTAAGCATCTAGAATGGACAGATGATTTAACAAAAGTCAGCAATTCTTCTGAAAAGCATTTCCTTCCCCATCACTGGATGGGCTTTGTCAAGCTATTTTCATGCATCTTTGCATTTCATCTCCCAGGTGGTAAAGTATAAATCTGTGGTATTGATAATTAAAATCCTGTAATGGAGACTATGTTAATCCAGCCTTCCTATAACAATGTCTCATTGCTCTAATTCCTTTAATTAAATCATTACTTTAATATGTAATTGGATATTTTACCTGCTCATCTCCTGTGAGACAATTTTGGAAAGCAACTCTTTTCTGCTATGTTAAGGCCAGGAAGTGTCCTGTCTCTAGCTGTGGGTGTAGCCAGAGCCTTTTGGGCAACAAGATCACAAATATTAGGATTCAAAATTGTGATACAAGAAGCTTTTTCAGCCTAGAGGTACATGTTCAGCTGCAGGTAATGCACCTGTGTGGTCAGTCAGAAAACACAGACACACTTCTGATCAGAAGGTGTACTTGCTACTATTTTCATGCAAGTGTGTACCCATTTTTTAAGCTTTCCAAATACTGTGCAAAAAAGAGAGTTACCGAAGTGTTCCAAGCTTTCCAGTTTTCCCAGCAAGGCAAATGGCATCATAATATTTTCCAATTTAGTTTGGTTCATGTACATACAAATTCTAATAAAGAGATACTCTGTGCTGAGCTGGCATTTGTCCTTTGCTCATACCCCAGTGTGGAGCTACCACGGTGTCCTGTGTTCAGTGTGTCACACAATGCTACAGTGGGACATTCTCGTGTCAAAGTGTGCTGGGGGTGGTGAGGGAGCGGGGCTGGAGTGAGGACAGAGCCTGCCTTGCTGTGGGATGCTGCAGTGCTTTCTCACCCAGCCCTGGCCTGGGCTCAGCTGCACCTGGCTGAGCTTCTGGGCTCCTTTGCTGAGAGGTTTGTATTGCTTTGTGTGCCGTGTGAGTTAAAACATAAAATGGAGAGCAACAGTTAAAGGGTGATTTTGTGGGACGTGGCAGATTCTGGGGTCAGCTGCATTGTGCTATGGCAGCTGAGACAGGACTTGGAACTCCTTTGGGGAAAAGATCTTCACAAAGAGCAGGGATTAATTTAATGAGCACCTTATGCTGCCTGCACAATATCCACTGCAATCTTAGATTCTAATCCACTTATTATGGGCAAAGAAATTTATCTGTGGTGTGGTAGCTCAATTATTGGATTTTTTTTTTTTCATGGAGTTCTGCCTCCCCCTTATACAATGGTAATAGCCCTTGAAACTCTCAGAAATATTAAAACATTAATCTTGCCTGCAGTGGTTAATATTTAACAATTTCTATACGAAATGACTGGTGTTGCATAACCACTGGGACTAACAGAACATAAGGAGTATATTATTTGCAAACTTCCAGATAACATGTTATTCAGTAGATTTTTTTTTTTGAGCATGTATTACTTTTCAGTAAGTAGAAGATCAAAAATAAAGTGAGGAATGATCCTTTGATTAGCATAATGAAGTATGAGGTAGAGCAAGAGATCTATTTTGTGGAGGCTGTCCCAGATTTACTCAATATGTAATTGCTTTTCCTACACTTTACCTGTCTTTTCACTGCTTTTGGTCTGTACCTCACAGTTGATACTGATTTGTTTCTTGGGAGTGTATTGATATTTACTTATATAACCAAAGAGGTTGCCTCTAAATAAGATATGAGCATTTTAATTCCTGCTGACTCCATTTTGTGCCATGCTTTACCTGAATAGCCTTGCTGTGGATGCTTGTCCTCATGGCCACTGCTTTGGCCATGATACCTCTGTGTTTTGGACCCAGTTCCCCACTTCGAATGTAGCAGTTAGAAGCCCACACATAGTTTTTGCTCTGCAGAAAATGATGTCCTGCCTCATTCAAGTTCACTTTAATCCTGTAGCCTTGTCTAGTACACTTGTACTTCACGTTACGTAATTTACAGTCTCAATCGACTTTCATTAGAGTTGGCCCATGTTGGAACTGCCACCTTCTGTGTTAATCTGTAGCCATGTGACTGCAGTAAGAATCTTATTAATTGGTTGTTTAACAAAGGAGCTGCCTGTTTGGTGTGTGTGTGGTCATTTGTCACACTCCATTAGCAGTGAAATCGAGTCTAAGATGTCAGACTTAAAGCAAAACCATCCCAAGCTGTGGATGCAGTTGCATCCTGTCCATCCATGCACCAGAAGCATCATTTAGTACCGACTCAGGTACACCAGATCCATGCACCATTTTAATTTATCCTTCTCTTGTAGAAAGCTGTATTTCAAATCCAAACACCCTTCATTTTCAGTTAACCTGTGTCCACTGTGTGGGAGGGCTGGTACTTTTCAGTTTTATAATTTCTTTTTGTGAACTAAAGACTCGGTGTAGACTTAAGTGGAATCAATATATGGTTTTTTTGAGTACAACTAAAGGGTGCATGCGTTTGGGTCCCAGAATTCTAATTAGATTTGAAGAACAGTCTGCAACGTGTTCCCTAGAATCTTAGGAGATGTTACCCTCTGGCCAAAGTACTGACCTGACAGATCTCATCCCTGTTTTGTGTTTTCACAATGAATTCACATTTGCTAACCCTAGAATAGTAGTTCAGGTTGGTTTATCCTGTGGGGAAAAAAAACAAACCTTACAAAAGACTGATAGAGGTTAAGCAAACACAGTCAGTATTATTTCAGATATTTCTGTTCGTAGCTCAGTAGCTCAGTGTGGTCTGGTCCAGAAATTTCTGTGTTCTAGTCAGTCCTTTCACTCGTTGCTAAAAATCCATACTGTAACAGTAAAGGGGATTTGATTGTGCTTCATCTGAGGGTAAAGAATTACTTTTCATAAAACACTTCTCACTGTGTAATGTGGTGACACAACTCATGGTCCAGTTTCTGGATAATAAAGATGTTAAAACACAGCTGTTGCTGACCTTAAAATTATTGTTTAAAAAAGTATCAGAAGTTATTTTCTGAAAAAAAGCAAAATTGTATTTAAATAAGTCAAAGATCTGTTGAAAAACAGTAAGTAAATATAAAAGGTTTCAACACCTAGAGTTGTAACCCTAGCATATGTTAATGTAATTCCTGCAGTATATTTCACCTTTTATCCTCACTATGTTGACTGTCTAGGGATAGGACTTGATTGCTGAAGGTAGGCCTTGAAAAATCTGAAGTATAGGCTTTCAGCAAAAATTATGGATTTCTTTTCCTGACAGTCTGATTAGTTACAAAAGTTCATATCAAGTGCCAAAGTACGATTTCCAGCATGGAATCATTACTTATGTTTTTAGTTAGAACTAAGTTTCTTCATTGAAGTGAACCTATCTGAGCAGAAAAAGGAACGGCATTTAATTCACTATGTGCTAATAGGTAGCTTTTCAACTTGTGAAAAGATAGTTTATATTCACATTCATGATGATTATAATGATGATGAGAGGTAATTAACTATATATACATGTATATTTATGTGTATGACATCATTATGTATACTTGTTTTAAGATCAAGCTAATGGTAGTTGGTACTGTTCATCAAAACTGAGCTTTCTTCTCATTTTGCTTTATAGAAAAAACGGAAACAGAGTACTCAAGATGAAGATACAATCAGTATCTGCAGCCTGGATACAAGTGTGAGTAATTTAATTTTCTTTTTCACCCTCCCTCTCCACCCCCTAAAACTACAACTAAAATATGGCTGTTAGGAGTATTCTGAAATAAGCCTGTTCCATCTTCTCAGCTGTATTGTTTTCATAGCATGAATAACTTGTTCTGCTTGTTATGAAAAAAAAAAGTTTGTTATATTACTGCTCTCATTTTCTGTATTAAAACTTCTAAAAGAAAAATGAAGTCGTAATGACAGTTTATTGCAAAGCATTGAATCTCTTATTGGTAAATAATTATCATGATAAAAGGGCTCTGTGAATGCAGGATTTAAATGCAGACCTTTTATACCATTGCATGGGTGTGTGAGAAATTCCATTTCAGTTGTCAGTGGTGGTTAATGCGAGCTATAAGAACCAAACTCTTTCTGTTGATTGTGGTGGATGTTGATACAAAGTATTAATGGGGGTAATTATGCAGTAAACTACAATGTGTGTTGTTTTTCCTGTAAACTTGTGACATAACACTTAAAGTTATTGTTTCAAATCCATGGAACTAAAATAGAGGTAGAAAAATTTGCCATTCCTTCTGTTCAATGTTTTCATCAATATTTGCAGTGTTCTATTTACAGTCAGCTGTTGAACCAGTTTTCCTTTTCTGTAGACCTCTCATGTAGTACAGACAGACAAAGTAATGGAAAAAATAGAGAATAAACACTGCTTGTTTTAACAGTTTTATTTATTAACGGGTGTCAAACGTAGTGCTGTGGTTTCTTTAATGATCAGATGTAAATTTTGGTTTGAAGTATACCTGTTCTTTGAAGAATTAATTACATTTAAGGGCTCACCTGCCTGGATGGCTGCAGACAAATGCAAGCTCTCGCAGGTGCTTCAAGTGAGCTGGGTAGAATCCAGCAGTATTCGGGAAATCATAAACCCACAGCAGCCTGACCTCATCTGAGAGCTAATACTTTAATGTTAGTTAATCCCATCAGACCTTACATTGGGCTCAACTTCAAAGGAATTGTTATTCCTTTAAAGGAATTGTTGTTCTTCAGGAAAAATTGGAAATTGTTGACTATTTATTATTATCTTGGACAAATTGATAGTTTTTTTGGTGCTTAACTCTGATCTGGGATGGAAAACGCTGGGTTTAAATATTTTATGTTTCTGCAAAGAGTGTGTATTTTATTCTTCTATGATTAAGACAATTAGGTAAAATTCTCTTCTGCAGAATCTGTCATACTGCTATAGAAATACTTGGATGAATATAGCTTCTCTTTTGGCTAATAGCTAAAGATTTAAATACTACTTGAAGGGTTTCTGCAAATAGAAGAACTCCTGGAGGAGAGTGATCTAATGTGATCTTACCTCTGAGTTTGCTCCACAGAAATACAGACAGAAAGGCCCGAGCGAAATGAGGTTTGTGGTTTACTGATGAGCAATAGATACAGCAGTAATAATAGTAATGTCCTTCATTTGCAGTTATTAAATACCACTTAAAATTTATAAAATATTATTTCCTTGGTACTGTTTTTCTGTGTAAGCATTTTTTTTGGCAAGACAAACATGAATCGGAGAAGAGATAAAGTAATTCACAAAATGTTGTTGCTGATCTATAAGACCATGACTAATAAAACTATTGAATTTGGATTTTCATTAAAAAACGTGTAAATCCCTACTTTAGAGGGATCTTGTCAATAAAATGTGTGAAGGGCTGTTAAGAAAACTATTCCCACTGTCATCAATGCAGAACTTCATCAACAGAACTTCACTGTTTCAATTTAAATGCATGCTGCAGTCTGTATTACAAAATAGGGATAAGAAATGAATAGGTGAAGAATTTCCTTACAGTGCTCAGAATCACTCAGGTCAACAGGGTGGGGAATATCCCGTGAGGATATAAAGGGTATGCATTGTATCTTGAAGAATGATCAGTTTATTTAAATGTACAATTTATATAAACACTAGTTGATTTTTGGGGTTTTTTTGCTTGAGGTAGCATCAAGCCTGTCACCTCTTTTTTCTGTTACCAGGAAGTACTGATTAATTTATGCTGTACAGACGATGTTGTCTCTTGTGTCTCTGAAACTTACTTTGCCCTGAACTCTTGTACATTGCAGTACTCCAGTTTCCTGTTCAGGATGTGATACATCCCGTGCCCTCACCACTGACAGGAGCTGCTCTTAGCGCCAGTTTGCCTCTGGCTGTGACAGGAGACTTAAACTGTCATGGTGACTGACTTGGAGAGGGAAGGTGCCTTTGGGTAAGAAAATGAGCCTGGCATGTGACTTCAGAACAACACCCTCAGGTTTTTTAGCTTCAGGTGATGGTTCAAGTGTGCCCATCAAAACTTGGTGCTGTTGACATTAAAACAAGTTGAGCAGGAAGAGTTCACATTTTCTCATGATTTGTGTTCCTGCCCATTAGATTATCATCCCCCCCAGTAAAGGAGGACTAGCACCTTTGTGAGCCTCCTGGACGTGGCAAATAAACTTTTGTTTTTCCTTTCACATAATATTTTGCTTATGATTAATGGTATGATTATTAGTAAAGACAGTGCTGAGGATGCATCTAGACTGAATACCAAGTGTCTCGTGTGATTAGAAAATATTGGAGGGTCTTCTAGTTGCACTGGGGAATGCAGCACAAAAGGGATAGTTGGAAACCAGCAGTCCATGGCTGAATACTTAACCTGTAGAAGCATTTTGTTCTCTGTGTGTGCGTAAATACTATTTATATTGAGGAGAGATGTGTCTTTTTGTGTCTTGGGTTTTGATTTTAGAGAGCCATAGCTGATATTATAGGTAATTCAAGATTTTTGTTACAAGGCAGAGAATTGGCTGTCTTTTGTTCTCATGTTTGTGATGGCAGATTTCAAGAAGAAGGCAAATATCAAAAAGAATCAGTTCATACCTCACAGAAACCAGCTGTGGTGGTGTTAGGCAAGGTCACTTTTCCTTTCTTTGGTGTTCTCCACTCTTCACATACAAAGTAACTTATTCCCAAAAATGGAGAAGGGACTGAAGAGAGGGGTGAGGAGAAGTATCTAGAATAATCAAAAGTTTGGAAGAGTTTCTGTTTAAAAACCAGTCAAATATACTGAAACTTATATAAACTGGAATCAAATATCCTGGGAACAAAATGGTGCGTGATTAGTTCCATGAGAAATGGTCCATATAAGGCCATTCATTCTCTTGGGATCAAGGGCACAAAATAAAGCTGTTTGTAGGTTCCTACCAGAGCAAAAGGGATGCCATTTCACCTACCACACAGTGGCACAATTCTGGCACAGGGTGTTCTGGATACCAGAGGTTTTGCAGGAGTTCAAAAAACAAATAGGGTAAATTAATGGAAGAAAAATCCATCAAGAGCTATTAGACTGAGTGAAGCCACCCATCTGAGGAAGCCCTTGAAGTTGCATATTTCTGAGTCTGGGAGAGCAAGCTACGTGTCTGTCAGGAGGTGTTTACTCTGCTTTCACACAGTTCCCTGGACAGCTTTTTTTTACTATTGCTAGAGAAATGGTGCTGGCCTGAGATCCATCCTTAGCCTGTCATGGCCATTCTGAGGAGGCTTTGATTAGCCCAATGCAATACCTTCTTTTCTTCCGAGCAATGACAGTTTTGAAATTACTTAATGAGGGCTCTATACTTAATTGGAGTCTTTGGATTATAGCATGATGTAAATAATTAAATGTTCAGGTTCCTTTGTCTAGCAACTCTCTTATGCCCTTGAAAAGATGTGCCAAATTGTTTATATGTATATCTTCAATGAATACATCTATTTTCTAGGGCTGAGAATATGAAAATTTGAATGTGTGTGTTCCCTATTATGAATTTAGATTTTAACTGGGATAATGATATATCGTTAAATTTTTACAAATAATAAATCTCTCAGGCTGTGTAATAAAATTGGTTACTTTTTATTAAATATTGTACGTATTTAACAAAAAAAAGTATGTTAGGCTCTCCTGTGCAGCACATTGTCTGGTTTGCATGATTAGGTGAAGGGCTCCTGGTCTGGTCAGTTCTCCCTGAGCTGCTCGTGTTAAAAGCTCGTGGTGCATTCACTCTGCACTGGCTTCACAGGCATCACCTCAGGGATGTACCTCCTTTGGCAATAGAAAGATCTGGCCATCTTTACTGGCTAACGTTTCAGATTTGTGTAAATGTATCTGTTGGCCGCCTTTGTCCAGGAGAGGGTGGGGGATGGCAAAGAAAGAAGGTGTTAACTATTTAATGACTTCATTAAATAGATTTCTTCATACCTGGGAAAGCAACATCCATATGGGTCTCATGCCAATTACATCATCATGTGTCTACAGTCCTTTTACAAAAATAGATTTGAATTTTTTTTCTGTGACTGACCATTGCCAGACATACCTGTCTTTTCCGAGGGAATCAGTCATACTGACAGAACTTCCTTTCACAGGAAATGCTGCTTGGAGCTCTGCTGACTCAGGACAAGGACTAAGCACGTTGAATGATCTTTGAATTTGTTTAGTGACCTGGACTGGTGTTGATGCTTCAGGAGCTGATAAACTGGCTTATTAAACTGACTGGTTGGACTTGGCTCATTTTATTGCCAGCTTAAAGAAGAGGATTTTCAAATCCCCTCAATGTCAAATAGTTTGTGATAACTTGTGACAGATGTGGCCAGCAGACTGTGAGGGCTGAGTGCGTGAACATCCAAGGCCACTGCGGTCGGAAGCTGGTATTTAAAGTGAAATGTGCTTATTATCTGACATGGCTTTGTTCTTGTTGGCCTCCACTGGGAGGCTTAACTCAGTCGATGGACTTCAGTCTATCCGGTTAACTCAGCCACTGGTGTTTCATGCTTGTGCTCTTAAAATGGTGGCAGCTTCTCGATTTGCATATGCATATTGTTTTACAGATATTATGTAACTAACATGACTTACATAAACTTCAGGTTTTATTGGTATCCCTTTAAAGGTTGGGGAATTGGGACAGAGAAACTGAGACAGCTTAAGAGATCATAGAGGACAAAATACTTTTTTGTGTTTGGAACACCTCCATGAGCTCTGCTCTGTATTCCTCCTGTTGCAGACAGTCTCTCCTTAGAAGCTGCTCAGAATTTAACTGGATTATTTCTGTCTGTGCTTTTGCTCCTTGTTGCTGCTGTGACTTTTGTTCTTTCCTCATAACCCAGCTTTGAAATGTGATTCTTCATTCAGTACAACCTTCTCAAAAACCTGGTTCAGCACTGGAGGGTTGTGCTCCTTACTCGGGCACAGGCAGCTGGTTCTTTAGCTGTATTCCATAATTGTTAAATATCGTTAATGCATCACACTGAGCAAAGTGGTGGTGAATGCTGTTATCTGGAGATTATTGCACAGAGCACTCAGCAAGGTACTTAACAGCAATGCATTTTTAATGGCTGTTGTAAAAGGGGTAACTGCAAAGTAGTTGAAATCTTGTGATGGTGATGATACCATGTGCCTCATGTCTGAACTCTGTAAAATCATAGGTAACTCAGGAGGTATCCAGAACAAAAACCTGGTAAAACCTAATAAAAAACTTGAACTTTTCAGAATAAAATTATATTTGAGCAAAATTCTGTCCAGAAAAAGAATCAGGGCAATGGTGTGCGGTTCTCCTCTGCAGTTGGTTGTATGCAGATTTGTTGTAAAATTATGGAAGTTGCTCCTGTTTTTATATTGAGGAGAAGGAACATACAACAAATGCACGATGAACTAGGCATGTAAAACAGTTTCATTAAGAAGATTTCATTAAAATTTCAGAAGAGCTATTTATTTTGTTATATATAACAGTTATCATTACTGAAAATTAAGCTCTGCCAAATAGTCACTCGCTATTGAGTCAACTGGAGATGTCTTACTGCTCATCTGTCTACTTGCAAGTTAATAAAATATGTCCGAGTATAAAATACAAACAAAAAGGTACCCAGACTTAAGCTACATTTGCATGCACTAGATCAGAGTTCATTAACTTTGATTGCTTTTAGTGCAAAGTGATCATTTATTATGTATTTAATAGTCAATGTAGCTGAAACATTATTTGACCTAATTAAACTTAATTATAAACTCAATTACATTTGATTGCTAAGGTATGGCGAGCTAGCTTTATAAGCTTAGAGGGGATTACTTCTACATCAGTTTATCAGAGTCAAGATAATTAAAATATATATTGTATCTGGGTCTTTTTATTTCTATAAACTGTGGTCTGTTGCATGTTCATAGTATAAAAGGTCTTCAGCTTGCCCAGTAAGATATATACATTATGTTTGAATTATTCATGACCTTTGAATATTGCTGTGTAACAGGGTGGTCAGTGCTCATCTGGATTCAGATTTCATTATACAGTGACTGTTCTTAATCCATTATTAATCCCTCATGTGATTGTCATAGACTACACCCTGTCTGCTGCTGGCATTATTTGGAGTAATGTTCTGTATCTTAAGGCTCTGTTTTGCTATTCTCTTGCTATTTTTCATTAGATAAGGCCTACAAGTGCTCTATTGGAAAATGTGTAAATAGCTGGTCAGGCTGCATTTCCTCCCCCCCCACATTCTAGTATGATCTCAGAGTTCCTGTGTAGTTAATACAGTTACTCTTTATTTATGTGAACAACCTCTCAGAATTTGGCTAATTGTTACAGTAAATCTCAGGGATTATTTCGGGGAAGACAGTAAATGTGTGATGAACTCCGACATCTTTAGTGCAAATCTGCCTGTACAAATACGCCAAACCTTTGGAAACACAGACCAAACTGTCCTGAAATGTACTTGTGCAACTGGGAACTGAGTGAGAAAATGTTCTCTTGTATGTATTCACCCAGTTTCTAGAAGTTAGAGATGGTCTATAGATACCTTAAATGAAGTATGATCAGTAAAACTAACTTTTTTTTATAGTTTAGCTCAACCTATAACAGTATCTTACTGTGACTTGCTGGCATCTATTTGTCTGCTCCTATTTAAATTCACATGCAAGGCATAATTTGATATAACATCGTCAATTTGTTATATATGCATTTTCCTTTGCTTTGAGATTCTTTATTTATACAATTCTTGACATTCTGCAGTCTCTGAGGGGGAAGTAAAGCCACAAAATGGTTTTGTTGGGGAACTTTTGCTGGGGAACTTGTTGGTTCCTAGAAAACGATTTTTCTTCAAATTTTTTTTTCCTCATGAGGAAACACTGCTGCTCAGTGTTACTGTTCTGAAACTGAAATATGTATTACTGTGGAGCAAGAAAGATGTGATAAAACCCCAAATCTGATGATTTTCAGCCACTGCAAAGCCGTCCCTTATACTTTTGCCATGGAGTTTAGTTGTTGATCAAATCTTAGTCTGTAATAAAGTCTTGGGAACTGTGGAAGACTTCTGATACAAATCTGGAAACAGGTTATACCAATGCTTAGACTAGGTGTGTTTTGGTGAGATGCCAATTTTTTCTTCCCTTGGCTGTACTGACAGAAGAGAAGAAAATGAGCTAAGGTTTTGCTTCTGAATGAGAAATGTTTCAAAAACATCCACTCCGTCTGTGGACTTTGCTCCCAACAGCAGCAAATTACTTCAGTGAGAAATAAACGAGACAAAAGAGAACTTTATCTTCAGAAATATGAAGATTTTATTATGGTATTTGCACGTAACACTCTTTATCTTTCTGATTCAGTCGAAAGTAGTATACATAAGTCTGTGTTCTATTTCAAAGAATTGCTTTGGATAGTAATAGCAGTGTAATTTATGATATTCTGCCATAGCAGAAAATGGCAATTGAAGTTTGAATTCAGTTTAAATTACTTTTGGGCTACAGAAACAGGCTTGACATTTGCTTATTTTCCACATGGCAAATCGGGAGCATTTGTGAACTGAAATTAGCCAGATGTTATTGGCAGCTATGAAGTTGGATATCCATTAAACAATGCGTGTGGTGGTTGGTTTGATGAAGATTTGCAGAGGAGATTTTCATAATGAAATTGAATCAAGTAATGAGTTACTGTAATTTGGCTTATTTAGAGGTCAAAATAAAAACCGATATTAGTTCTATAGTGATAAATATTGTATAATGCCATACATTTTCTAAAATTAAGTTTTATACATCATTATTGGTAACTGTGTTTTATATTGAATTTATAATATGGACTGTGCAGACATAATTTGTAAGAAAAATGAAGGTACTATGTAAGCGATGTGCTGTGTGTGGCCTGGAGCCAAAGAGTTGAGGTTTTTGAAGTTATGTTAAACTTTTGACTGAAGCAGTCCACCTATATTTATTCTATTGAAGAGGGGAAGGATGGCCCATTCATCCTCAGATAATATCCACTGGGAGCGTTTGACATAGTCCAGTGCTTACTGAAGTCTCGAGTGGAAGCCAAGTCAGGATTTCATTGAATTACCATGGCTGTATAGTTAAAGTCCATAAATTTCTGCAATGCCATCTACATTTTGGCTGTGCCTCTAGAAGTGACCAACCGTAACAGGAAATTAAGTTTGTACATAAATGCAGCAGGAGGCCTCTGTACATCATAGCATTAGGACAGGCCTCATGAGGGCATTGTCCCATCCATCTCTCAGTGGCTGAATTAAATGATAATAAAATTATTCATTACAGATAGTTTTGCATGGTCTTTTTTAGAAGCCTCTACTACTTCTGCAGGCAATGCAGCCTAGAGCTTCTCTATTGTTAACAAGGTTTCCTGGTCACAAACCAGTTTAAGGCAATGTCTTACACCACATGTTCAGATCAGTGTGAGACTATAAAATCCCCTGAACAGGTATGGACAGGGGATCCTCTACTGTACTTTTTACTGTAGCCAGGATCTACAGATAACCAGTTCTTTCAGATGATGTCTTTTCCGTAGGCAGGTCAGAGGAGGTATTTTTGTTTCACCTAATCTGAAGTTAAAGTCATTTTATCAATATATTGAGGTGATTTTCATTAAATAATTGATAACGTCTGCCTCTATCTTTTGAAGAAACCTCTTATACTAGGCTTTGTATTTTTTAAAACAAGTTGCGTCTTAGCAGGAAAATCATTATCAAATAACTTCAGCAAGAGCTTAGCAACAAGAAAAACAAAGACAAGCTTACTGTTGAAGATTTTCTGGTAGGAACTTCCTAATTTTAGCTGGTGAAAGTAGTTTTTAAAAAAAAAAAAGAGATAAGAAGTTTCACTCAGATATTTGTGGTTACATGGTCTATTTGGCTTGTTTTTATTCCATCATGAGCATAAAGTTTTCTGTGTACCCTTCAGTGGATCATTGGACTTCTCTCTTGATCAGATCCTTATCTGAAAAATGCAAGTAATTATGTGTGTTTGTTTTCCTAACCTGCTTTGAGACCAAAATGCAGAAATTCCTGGAGGAGTGTTCTGCACTGCCAGGGCTGTGACTGCAGCAGGAAGCAGTACATCCCAAGGCAGGCTGTCAGCCAAGGCCACTCCAGTGCAGAACAGTGTAGGGAGACACAAGGAGGTCACTCTTTTAACAGAGAAGCGTAGCATGATTTGTCATAAATTTCATACTTTTCTCTGGGATAATCTTAGAATGCTGTGGTAATGCCATGATAATCCTAGAAAATGATCTCTGCGTAGCAATGATTTCTCAATTCATTTGGTAGCCTTTAGGTCCTCTTATCTCTTAGGGAAAAAAATTTATTATTATTTCTATCATTCTGTTATCACTGTGGCTCTGTAATCAGGACAGCTGAGGGGTATCTGCTTACAGCTGCTGCCTCTGTCATGCACCTGCACCCTGTTCCCTTTCCATGGTCTGGAAAGCAGCCAGGAGGGGAAAGCCCCCAGCAAATAGAAGCTAAACAAGTGTTTCTAAATGCTCTAAGAGTATTTTACAAAAAACCATAATATGTTATTTTTTACAAGTGTATGAATATGTTTGTCAGTAGAATATTAGTGTGTCACCTCTACTGCTGATGAGCAAAACTGCAGAAAAAAGATAATTAAAACTCGCAGAGTAATACTCTTGGGGTTTAACATGTACCCACTAACATGCAGAAGGCGGAACAAGAGTATTTTGTAAAGTCAGCCCACGTGGATGAGGACAGAACATCTCTAGTGGTAACTTCTGAGATATTTACAGTTATTTGAACTTGTTCATTTGGATGACTACAAAAATGAAAAAAATGAATTTTTTTCAATTTTTTTTCAATTAAAACAATTGAAAAATTTTGCTGTAAACCTGCAAGGTTAGTTCACTCAATTCTACATTTGCAGGAGAAAATGTAAATATTTTTATCTGTTAAATCAGCTATTAGTTGGATTAAAAGGTCTATTTTTTAATCGATCTGTTAATTCTTAAGGCAATGATTATAACAATCCAGCTTTTTACCACTGTTCTCAAAGAAACCAATACTGAAAGGATTTGACTTTGTCTTGGGAAATGTTCAGACTTTCATCTACTATTTTTGTACATAAAATACATTATTTAAACTGTATATATTTGCTTTGTGCTTGTGGTAGAGGTTGCCCTTTGAGTTTTGTTTGCCTCTAAGTGCTTAATCCCTTCATGGAGGGGGGATTCACTTGATTTATCTCAGTAATCTGGGTTCTTTACTGAATATTTGATGGAATTGGAAACCAAACCACAATCTTTTTAAAGCTCTCCTTCCTGGAATGCAGGCAGCTTAGCTGCCAGAGATATTCCTTTGCATTACTTAGAATTTTATACCGGGTTTTTTGAAAGATGCTTGGGTAGTGATGGATGCATTAATCTGCATAGAATTGTCAAAGATGCAGAAGCATTTAATTTCCAAACTTGCCTGTAGGTAACTTAATACATGTAAATATCTGTTGCTGTGTGCTTAATGGTTCTACTCAGTTTTAGCTCACTGTGAGAATGTAATTGACTTTTGATTTGACTTTCTAAAAATGTAATTCAGAAAACAGCAACAGTCCACTAGTCTGGCTTTTCTTTAGCATGTTGATTAAAAACACTTTATGAATTTTTGTGTATTTCCTCTTAAAACTTATAATTTGAGATTTTCCCCTTCCAAATCACCTTACTGTACTGAATTACGTAAAGAAATGTAAATTTGTCATCCTTGTGTTCAGAACAAACTTGATCTTAATATATGCAGGGCTCTCACCTGGTGAGGCATCGTACAGCCTAAGTGACTTATCTATTTGGTATAGTAAAACAAAGCATGATGGTGCTGCTGTGAATGTTAAGTTTATTCTATATCAGCTGCCTATTATTGAAATAAATTTCCAATTTATAGAGGTTTAGTTTTGCAATTATGTGGATAAACAACTGATTATTAAAGCTTTAAATAATTCATATTACATAACACAAGAATGTGTTCCTGCTGGTGTAGCTGCTGGCTGTGTAGGGACCCTGGTAATTACAGAGAGTGTCCAGAGCATTGCTGGAATTACAATTCACCTGCTTAAGGCCAAAGTTCTAATTCTGTGGTTTTGCTTTGCTATGTTCTAGGTGAGTTCTTCAATGAAATGTAAAAACTGGCTATGTGTTATTTGGCCTTTATTGAATCCTCCATCTTTCAAGAGATCTCACTGACTTAGTTGTAGCTTTGAATTATGAGGCATGCAAATGAAAATGTAGGATAGTTGAGGCTTAAATAGGTAAGTTTGGTCAAGATCTTTTGTGTTCCCATCATAGCAGTTACTCTTCTGCAAAAGTTAGTGAAGACCTTTGAAAGTAAATGAAACTAACTGTACAGTTCAGGACTTCAATAATGAACAAAACAAATGCAAGCCCTTCGCTGGAGGGGGAGAAGCTGGCAGTAAATTTCTTCTTCCTGTGAAATTAATGGAATTTCATTGATTTCATCTAAGGAGTAGGAATCCAGATTGTGTGAAAATATTAACAAAGACAAGTTGCAAGATTGAATAGGCATATGGTCTTATTTATTGCTTATAGATACCTTTGTATCAGATCTTTCAGCTTCTAAATCAGATATTTTTTGTCTAATTTATATCTGTTGTTGGATCCAGAGGTGGTCAGGGATGTGTATGTGATGGGATGTAAACAGGATGAGACTTTGGAAGAGGCAAACTGTGTGAACTGGGTTTTCTCGTGAGGGCAAAAGCGTTATTTGAGAGTCTACACAAGTGTTTGTTATACTGTTTACTAATTAACCATTAATTAAAGTTCTGAAATTATTTATAGGTAGTACAGAGTAGTTGGATGAAGTTTTTCTTACCTCTTCTATGAAAGCTTCACAGTTGCTTCTTAATTAAAAGAAATGAGTCAACTTTGAGGTGTAAAGCTGAGAGTTATCAGAGCATTGTTGTATTGGAATATGCTGTTTATGTTGTGTTATTTATTGTATGCATTGTGTTATTTCTGAGAGGTTTCTTGTTTCATATTCTGGTGTTTCTTGCTTACAGTGTGTTAGTTGTGCTTTTGTGGCTTTTTTCTTTTGTACCATCACTTAGAATAGCACAGTGACTTCCTGCACTCTATATGAAATGTGCTCTGAATTCAAGCAACTTGTATTTTGATGTTTGAAGACATTTCTGCTTTTAGAGTAGAACCTCTTGTCTGATTAAGAAGCTTTTAATGCCCTTTTTTGCTCACATGAAGTTTTTAACAGTTATGATAATGATAATGAACTTGCTGCCCATATCTATGTGGAATTGGCCAAGGAAGTGATGTGGAGGCTGGATTTGACACTACCTGAAGTTAAAAGTCTGTTTGTGGTTACAGAACATATTTCTCATGAATTTCATGTATCACTTACCTAATCTCTGGCTTGGTTTTGTTGCTTATAAAATGCTGACGAGCTTATTTTTCCTTAGTGGTACTAAGAAAATCTATTCATCAAACCTAAAGGAATATGGAAATGTTACTGAAATGGAAACTACTGTTCTTGTATTCATTTATGACGCAATTGGAATTGAGCTTGGTCTGGTTGCAGAATTTCAGGACCTGCTATGGTTGAGACAGTGTTTTGATGCGGGAGGCTTAGCTGTAGAACAAGCAAAGTAAAAGCAGTGCCAGGAAGTATTTCAGTACAAATTTGTTAAAGTCAGTTCACTGCACGAAGTCAATGCAATGGTGTTCTGTCATATAGTAAGAAGGAAAAAAACCCCAAACCCCAAAATGATAAGATCCCTTAGAGCATAGCAGAATGTACTGATCTCTGTCTGCCAGAATACTTTCTAGCCAGCACCTGCATCAAATTCTCACTTGACTAATCTGCACGCAGGCTTTAAAAATGTCATTTACAGAAGTTCTAAAATACACTACCTGATAAGAGACAGCTAGTATTTGTTGCCCATTTGTTGCCATTGTTGTTCATCACTCCTCTACCTTGTTTTCTTAAATTCAGCGACTTTTCTAAATGGAATCTTGGGTCATGGATAGGATTAGATGCCTAACTGGCAGCTTTTGCCTAACTCCCCAGGAAGTTAAGATAGTTTACCTCAGGAAAAATAATTTTCCCTGTGGCATCCTGGCAGGGAGACTTTTTCTTTCCTGTGTCTGGGGATATGACATGACATGATATGAATGAATTTTCCAAAGTAATTTCTTTAGCAGCAATAGCATAGCTACACTCTGATTCTTACTGTTGTCATCTTTTAGTGGTTTTTATTTACATTAGCAGAAAACATAAACAATGTCAACATATTAATAATTTTTCATCTGTTAGTTAAGCAACAATGTATCTCTTGCTGGATGTATTTTCTCACATTTGTCACTTCTTAGTGCTCTTTAAAAATAACTTCCTCTTTGTGGTGTTCACTTAAGTAGGCTAAAAAACCCTCTACAGATGAGAGATACGGATTAGGATATCTTATAAAGTAATTCTTAACATTAAACAGACCACAAAGTTGAAAATATACAAGTGCTGGATGGATTTACTGGTAGAGCTCTCATCTCCTACTTTCCTTTTAGTGATCTTAGTTTAAGAAGCAAAGAATTGGTGCATTCGGCAGCATTCAGGTTTTTTTCTTGTAACCTGACATGTGAGGTCATTCCAAAAGGCAAACCTATATGAAAGTGGGAAAGGGAGAGTTGATAAAGCCTTTATAAAACAGTTGCTATGGTATATGTAGGTACAGCTACACTGGTAATGAAGCTATGACAGATTTTGTTTTGCCTTGCATCACTTCCCACTTCTTAGAAGTAACTCCAGAAACTGAGTTGAAATTTCCCATTGGGTAAAGAAAAAGGAAACGGAAGAAGGAACAAATTGTTAGTGGCAACATTAACATCTTTTGTCTGTTAAAGGATCATCAGAAGAGCTAAAATGTTATAGCTCTTCCATGTGGAAGCTTCTATATGGAAAAAGTAGGTCTTATCCTTGGGGATTACAACAGCTAATGAAGGAACCCTTTATTGTTCTCAGATTACTGCCATTTCCTGATATGGAAACACTCTGAGCCAGCCAAGCTTGCACTTGTGAGTTTGGAATGGCATCACCTGAAAACTGCTTCAATGGCTTCTTTCTCCTTTATAGAATTATTATTAATAACTACTCGAATTGATGCTTATGGATAGCAAAACTGAATCAACATCAGCTCTGTGAAGCTGCAAACAGGTGCAAGTTCCCCTGTAAGCAGCAGTCACTGGCACTCAGGTTCTGGTAGGTATTAATGTAATGTAGCTGTACATTTACAAAAGTAATTTGTGCTGATTTGTTTATGTACATCATTTGTGAAGGAATCAGCTGCTGCTTTGCAAATACTCTGTCAGGGCAGTTAAAGCAGAACCCAGGACTAAAAATATTCATGTAAGATCTGCTGTTACTTAACAAAAATTAATTGAAGGAAATGCTCCAAAAATAACTGGGGATTTCTCTTTTTTTAGCCTGTACCCCTCCAAAGATTGTTCTTTAAAATACAGAAGTTAAATATCTGGCCTCATCTATGGGAAGGTGGCCTGAGCTGAGCACTAAGAGCTGACCAAGAAGAAAGGTTACAGAAATGACATTCCTGTCATGAGTCGATGAATCTGTGGATTTGACACATTCCTGACCCTGGCTTTCCAGCTGAATTAGTAGTTGAAATGCTGATACAGTGTACTGAGAGGTCCTATCTGAGACTGCTTGGAATAGCCACATGAATCATATGGCTTTAGACAGAATATTTAAAATAATTGTAAGAGAAAAAAGACTAAAAATGACCAAGGCCATTGTTTATTAGGTAAGATAACTATTCTCACTGTACCTGCTTGTTCAGGTAATAGCAGCAGACTGAGACCCAGATGGTACCACTGACTGCCAGAGGCACCCTCGTGTCTTTGTTAATTGGCATTTGCCTTTCCTGTTTTACCTCTCCATGTTTTGTAGCAATAAAAGAGTATTAAAGCAAGCAGCAGTGTTTTTCGACACTGCTTGCCATGCTTAATTGTGTGCTGCATTCAAGTGTGTGCTGGTTCCACTGCATTAATTAATTCCAGGCTGCCAATTACAGGAGGCAGCTGAAATACAAACCCTTTCTCCGTGCTGACACCTCCCCTCCCCCTGTCAGGTGTGACAGCTACAGCCCTTCGTGACTCAGTTCAACAGGAAGAAGTAACGCTTTGAGATGTAATTAACACAAGGTGTCTTTAAAGTTTCTTCCCCATCCCCCTCATCCTCCAGTTATTTCCTGATACATTTTTGGGGCCAACTTTAGCAAGTTTAGGAAGGAACAGGTTTGGAAAACAGATGCATGCTTCCTGAAAAGAGCCATTAGAAACTTCCAGCCAGTTTCACAAACAAGACATAATCCTCACCCTATGAGAACTGAGTACAGTAGGAAAGAAACTGTGGTCTCAGGTATTGGAATTCATTCATATATGGAAAAATATTTAACAAAAGGATTGTATAAGAATCTTAAAAACTATGATTGAAGTGTTACCTCTTTGAAATGTTTCTTTAGTATTCTTGCCTTTTTTTCCACTGGTGAATATTGGGGATAAGTACTGAGTGTCATTCAATTTCGTTATTTTATTTTGTTCTTTTTTTAGTGTTATGTGAACTGTTCCGACACTTTGCCAGTATTGGTCACCCCACAAATACAGCTGTTACTAGTTAGTAAAAAGGTCTGAAAAAGTGATCCTGAGGTATTATGGATGGGAGACAACACTGTCTCAGAGATCAGGTTAATGATTCTTGTGGCCACATGAAAGAAAAAATTCCTAATTACAAGCCTGAAGTTGTTGATAAGCACACCACTAACTCAATATTGTTGTCCATGATCCCTAAAATTTGGGGAATACTGGTACAAAATCTGTGTAGTCTTTCTTTGCAATGAATGTCCAGTTCCTGAGCCACTTGCCTCCAAAATGTGCTTACAGAGATAACTGTACGTGGGTATTTTGTGGTCAGAGGCAAAACTGGATTTGTGCTATATGCTTCTGTAAGGCGAGAGAGAGGAAGAGAAACACTGGACAGTATTTCTGACGTCATTTTTCAGCATGGTGTTTGGTGAGATTTCCCTACTGATTTGGATAGGAAGTCATAGTGAAAGCTGCTCATCTCCTAACACCAGAGATGGAATCAGGGTTAAAGATTTCCCTCTTTCTATTTTCTCTTTTTGCAAGGAATATCTCTCTTTGTAGTAGAGAGTAAACACCATAATTGGGTTTATCTCTGTTAACTGTTGTTTTTGAAAATTGGCAATATCTCACTCAAAACTGCTCTCTCATAATCTGGATACAAATGTAAAAATTGGCTAATGAGATTTTTTGATTGCCTTGCACTTTGCAGAGGGTGGGGGGATATTACAATTCTGACAGAAATGTTGGGTCAGAAGCTGATTGATTTAGAGGTTTTTGCTGCTCAAATGCTGCAGATGTTGAGAAAGAATGTGAGGGCAGGTAATGTGTAAAAAAACCCCAAACCTGTACACCACAAACAAATCAACCTTCCCTCCTTGGGCTATTGTATATTGGGGAAATAATACCTGAATCAAAACTCTATTGTAGATACACTGTAGGGATGTAAATGTATAACTCAGAACAAAAGAAAAGGTGCTAGTAGGGTAGGTAGCAATTGTAAAACAAGTGCAAGGCATTAGACTGTGCTTTACATAAGATCTGTTGCCTGGTTATTGTATCTTTCCCATATGTGCAAGTAATATCAGACTGGTGATTTAGTTTCATAGAGATCAGGGAGGCTGCTCATGTTCAAAAAGGGCTTTGTAGCTTCTTATTTCAGCTGTTTGGCTTATTCATGTGCTGTGGTTAATATATCCTGCAACGACACGTTATAATGCACATCTGCTGTTAAATAGCACGTACTGAAACAAATGGCACTTCCTGAGCTAACAAAATAGATGGCTTCTTATTGTGGCAAAACTGCAGTCATTTGGATAGATATCCTTTCTTTTAATAAAAATACCAGATCTAGAGGAAGCAATTAGGAACAGAAGCAGGTAGTCTCTAAGTGTTTGTACAAAAACAAGCCCACCAAATTCCAGAGAACAGTATGTAATAACATACGTGTGTTTCTGTTGCAGATATGAGGTGCATTCCAATCTTTATTGTACAGCTATGCTTTTATGAAGCCGTCCTTTCTGCCTTTCAGTTTGGATTCATCAGTGCAATGGCTGGACATTTCATAGGATTTAACCATTTTTCTTTGTGGATTATCATTGCAACTCCCTTAGGTAGTCTTGAATACCCAGCCTGTGCTCTCTTCCCTGTTTTGTTTTCGGGAGGACTGGAGTAGTGAAGTCAAGGGGAGCTGGCAGAGCACACTGGGAACACCTGTACCAGACAATGTGCTTCAAGTACAACACAAGGATTAACATTTTTCCTTCTGCTTTATTGCAATGTGTTCCCATGCCAGTGGTCTGCTCACTTCTTTCTCCCACTTGTTTGATGCTTGGTTTATACTTTTCTATTCATTATTTAACCATCATATCCAGAATAAGATAAATATACAGGCAGTGAAATGTTACCATGTTTCTAATGGATAATTATTAATCAAAATCAAAATGAAGGTCCTGTATCCTGCAGCCTGGAAAAACATGATTTTTACTCCTGTTGCACCTTTTACTTCCCTTTTCCTCCTTCAATTTTTATAGGTGACAAAATATTTTTGCTTCAACCAAAGTTAGCAATTCTGTATGGTTGAAAGTTTTTCTGTTTTTATTTCAGAAAATGGTTCTTTGTTAAAGTGCTTGTAAGCCCATTTCCTACACCTGATTTAGTTACCAAGAAGTGCTCTGTAACCTTGTTCTCTTCTGTAGTAGCCTACAACTCAAACTCATGGTTTGAGAGCTGAAGAGTGAAGTAAGATTCCTTGGGAGGGATTTTTTTTTTTTAAATTCGAGATCATTTGCACGTCTACTTAAACTGCTGCCTGTGTGCAAGGTTGAAGTTAAGTAAAAGGACTGTCTCTGGGAATTTCCTGATGGGCAGTGTTGTGTGCAGGTTCCTGGTGGGATATTCGTGGTACAGAGCCTTCAACACCGAATTTGTTCTACCCATCAATTATGGAACACATATTGCAACACAGAAAATTCAGATACAAGAATTCATTTAATGTGATAATGCCTTCTCTTCTAAAATTCTTGTGCTGTGTTCTTGAATGGCATCAAACTCCCCTGAGAAGTAGGGCCTTTTATATACCCTGCATCTAATTTTGTATATTATTTGCCATTTTCCCAGGCAATCAGTTTGATTGTTCTGTGCTCCTCTTTGCATTGCTCTGATGACTTCTGTTGTGCATCAAACAGAAACTACAAAGGCTTTTGAAAGGATAGATAAATTATTTATCCCAATCCCACAAATCATTCTGCCATTCATGTTGTTCACTCCTGTTCCTGTCTGGTCTAGAATAAAAGCCTTCATTCTAAAACTGATTTTTATTTATTCATTTATTTATTTAATCTGTGTGCTTTTCTCCTACCATACATCCCCATGTTTTCAGAAGAATCCTTCCTGAAGGTTACATATTGGTCAGAACAAACCTGTCAGCTGTGAATGATCTTGACCTCTGAAAGCAGTGCCTTGCATTCAAAGTACACACCTTCTCTTTTCCCCCAGTATACTCTCTGTTTAACATGCATCCTTAAAAAAAAAATAATTTTATGGCTATTGGTTGATACTTAAGTCTCCTCATGTTGTTCTACAGTAATTTCTATTAACACTTCACTGTTTACTAGGGCAGGGGTTTTATTAAGAGTTCGTGTTTTTGCAGAGATTTGAAGATACAGTATTTGATATCCATGTAATTTAACACCAATCCCAATTATATAATAAAATCAGAATGTTTGCTAAAACATCTTGCTTTTGTGTTCAGTCAATTGCAATGTTTTCAAGATTATTAGATACCAGAAGTATGTTCTGATGCAATTTTGAGTTGTTTCTTAGCTTTTAAAGTAGTAAACAATATTTTCTCTGTGATGGTTGGAATTACTTTCAGAGACATTTTTTCCAGCTTTGACTCTCTCTGCTGTCTTGGGAACTAAATTAACTATGATCATTGGTCACCTGTCCAAAATTCATAGTTGAATGTGAATGGAAATGGAACGCTTGTGGTGGGTTGTGGTTGCAGATTTGATAATGAAGATCACATAAAAGCAGGATGAACTTGATCAGTGCCAGATAGCAGTTTGTGGTTAACTACTTGACCAGAGAGGAGATAGCCTTCAGAAGTTACAGCTGGCTTTCTTAAATCAGGAAAGTATTCAGGAAAACTGTTTCTTATTTCTGTGTTAATTAAAACTTGTTATAGTAACTTCTGTACCACAGGATGGGATTACCTCATTATATTTACACTTGGGAAGACAGTTACTTTGTAACTGTTTTTTACTCCCAGCAATGGTTTCTCGATTCCCTAATCCTTGATGAAGGGATAGGAACAAAGAAGTTCTGTCCTAGTGTAAGTTGTTGTCTGTTTGAAGATGTCCCATTTCAGCTTATAAAGATTAGTCACATTATTGCTTCAGGCCACATCATCTTTAAGGACACAGGTCTGCAGTGCAGTTGGACTGGGAACAGAGTACTTCTATCAGTTGTTGATGCATTACCAGTTTTTGCAAGGACACTTCTTTTTGAAGTTATACCATGGTTTTCCTCCCTGCTCTTGGGGGGAGGATGTGGGTAACAGAAAGATGATTTGGTTTCTTGTGTTCATTTTTGTCTGATGTTTTTGTACAGTAGGCCATAGCATACAGGAATTGAACATTTCTAAAGATGCTAATGGATCACTACAGTGGAATATTGCAATTTGCATAATTACTGTAACAATCTGGATTGTAAGGCATTGTGTGATCCAAGGAACTCTATTCAGGACCAAATGTGGAGGTTTTCTGCACTGGGTTGTCAGTATTGCAGTGTGAGAGAAAGGCCTCTCAGGTTCAAGGCCGCTTTACTGTAGTGGAGGTATCAGACTCATGTTTCTGTTTGTAAAGTACTGAGTAGTCTCACTGTTTTGCTTGACTTTCATCACTCTTTCCCATGGATGTCTTGTAATTTGTGTCAAACAATTTTTATTCGCTTAACTTTGGGTCTAGAAACGCTGCTGGCACATCCTTTGCTACGGTCTAGAAAAGGGTACATGAATTTTCATGCTTCTGATTTCATTTCCTACAGTTGTTAGACTTTCCTAAGGTACATTATTTCTAAACCACTAGTGTTGCACAGTGATCTTAATCTGCAAATTTTAATTTTTTTTAATACCTTTTGCAATTAATGTATTGTGGTGGGCAGTGCTGGGTTAACAGTTGGATGTGATGATCTTAAAGATCTTTTCCAACCTTATTCTACTGCTCAGAAGAACATGAAATCAGTCTCAAGGTTTGTGTTCTAAGTATTTATTCAAGAAGCACAGATGTTCTAATTTCAAGACAGTCAAATTGGCAAAAATGACTGGATGAGTAACAGTGCACAGTTGTTATGGAAATTAATAGGTGGGTTTGTTTTTAAAAAGAAATAAATAAGGCTTCTGATCCAAATCTCTCATCCAAAAAAATGAAATGATGACAGTATTCTTTGGGTATGACTTCATGAAACAAGCTGAGCTAACAGTTTAGAGCTACTAGGAGGAGAAAAACCAGCCTTTTCGCTGTCCTGTCCTTATCTGTACCTGAGAGCTTTTCCACCATTTATCTGCAGTGAGTTCTGGTGCTTTTCTCATGCCACACTAACTTATTCAGCTCACGAAAACAGCAGATGAGAGCTCTGGCAAAAGAAAGTATTTTTGGGTTTTTGGGCTGCTGACTTAGCTGCGTGAGGAGATGAATGTTAGAGTTGCAATAAGGTGGCAGGGAAGGACTTCACAGAGAGAGGGTACAGTGCCAGTGGAAGAGCAGGAAGAGAGGGAGGAGGAGGAATACGGGTAGAGAGAGAAGTGAGGTTTATACTTTTACAAGTGGCAAATTGTCAGTTCTCCTCATCTGTACTGTAAAATCCTGTTCTTTTTCAGCACTTGGGACTTTGAGTACAGCACAGTAAACTGTGTCAAACTGAACACAAAGAAATGTGTAACAAGGTTTGAAGTTTGTATAATTCAGGTAAAGAGGTGAATTGGAAAAGGCAACTCAAAAGACCCAAGTCTTACCTTTTTTGCTAGTTTTATTTCTGAGCTGAAGAAGGACCTGTGTAGCTGAAAGCTCTTCTTTTGTTGTTTGGTTGGTCGGTTGTTTTAGGGATTTTGTTTGCTTATTTGTGTTTGGGATTTTTTTGTGTGCTTTGGTTTGGTTTTTAATTTTTTTTTCTCCCCCAGTTATGTGATTTGTCTAATAAACCCTAGAAGCACCATACTTTGCTTTACATACTGCAGTTGGAGGGGATGGTTGGAAGAACAAACCAAGTGGCATTTGGCCAGTATTGTGAGATAGTTACAGAGAGGGGAAATTCCCGTTGCTTCTGAATAGAACAGAATTTTCTGCTTGCTCTTATCTGAGCACACATACATATATAAGCAAAAAATTACAAAATACTATCCACTCTGAGGACAAATATTACAGAGTTACTCCTGTAATATAAATGTTATTGTAATAAAATTTAATCAAAACAAAAAAATAGACCACTACTGTGATGTCTTGCTAAACTTTTGTATTAGGGATAATGATTTCTCATAAAGAAATGTTACTTAATTTTCCAGTCAGCACAAGTGCTCTGGAGAGAAATTCCTGCTCCCCCACTGCCTGTAACTTAAACAAAAGTATTTTAATTACATTTAATCTCATTTAAACATCATACAAGTGTTTCCAGTGATTTCCTCTCCCTAGAATGCCTTTCAATGAAAAATTCAGGAAAGGATGCTCCACTTTGGGTGATCATTTCACCCTCTACAGAACTTGAACAGCTGTTTCAAATCCACATGGATAAATCAGAACAATCCTCCCCACCTCCTCCCTTCTGCTCTCCCCAGGGAATTGTACTCAGACAAACTCAACCAACTTCTTTGTGTGTAAGTGTGACTCGTGGAGGATCATTTTAGCCAACCTCACCACACCCTGTGATTCTCTCATCAGGGCCCACTAAGTGGTGTGTATTGCTGGGTGTTGTAGCAGGGTGGAGAAGTGCAAACCCTTCCCAGTAGGCTTGAGCTGTGGAGCAGTGACCAAAACAATTTCTGTATGTGAATCTGAGGCAGATTTAAAATGGGCTGTTATTGTCATCCCTGGGGAAGCTCATGAAAGGAGTGTTTCTGCCTCAGTGTGAATGTGATTGTTACAGGGCATCCTTTAACTGTACAGTATTTCCTGTGGCAATCAAAAGTTACATGAATTTAGCAAAATAAAACCAAACCAAAACAACTTGGCAGGTGGTTTGGTCTGTTTCTCTCCCAGTGCAGAATTGTTCTACCAGCTACGTTTGTATGAAGAAACCCTGAGAGCCTGGCTGACTTTGAAAGCCTGCAGCCTGCCTTACAACTGGGTGTATATTTATACAATAAACCATTTGTGATGGTTGGCATGAGAATCATGGCTCTCCATCACTTCAACATGAGTGTACTTCAGGGGAGAGGTGGTAGTTTGAAATAGCCATCATTTCTGTGGCAGACAAGGGAGGTTCCTGCTACTGACTAACTGTATTTGACAAAAGTTAGGGGAACATTTTGGGGCATTCGGGCTGCAAATCCCAAAGCACAGCCCCTGATGATAGTGAGGAAACTAACTTTCTCCTCATGTTACTCCACATGTAGCACAAATAAGGATCATGTGAAAGGTCTTCAAATGGAGAATCTAGACAGAATAGAAAATTTGGGATTCAGTTTTGTGATGTCACATGTTCCACAGGGATGTGTTTCATTGTTCTGCACTGATCTTTCCATGATTAGGACTCTACCTGGAAAAATTACAGGTGTGGTTTTTAAGAGCACATTTTTAATGGTAATCACTTATTCTCTAATATTTTTGTTGGAATTTCTCAGAAACACAGTGTTTAATCAAGCAACCTCTTCCTAATATTTACTACCTAGTAAATTGTAACTTATTACCATGTGAAGAATCTGTATTTGCAATGAGGAAATTGTAGTTTCTTGAACAGCTGGGTAACTGCCTGATAAATGCTCTTTTTTTAGCAGCTTATGTGATTTCTGGCTTCTCACTCAACACAGTCAGTGGTTCTGCATTCCAGCTTCTGAGCAGATTAAAATTCTTAATGTTTGATTGAAAAGACTGCTTCAAAAGTTTTCTTTGGATTGTTTGAATGTGGTTTTGGTGTTGGTCGTTGTTAGTTTGTTTTTCTGAAAGGAAAGCTTCCTAATGCTTTTTGTGAAGGGATATTGGAGCATGTTGGAGAGAGGCTCCAGAGATACTCAGCAGGTGCAGACAGAATTGTGTACATGTGCAGCATTAGCCTGGCTGACTTTCACTGGTCATTTCAGAGTAGTAGGAATAGTAGCTTTGCTTTGAGTATTCTTAGCAAAATTCTACCTCTCCTAAGCAGTGGCTTCTGGTTTATTGGTTTGTGTGCTTGTTGTGAAACCACATACATGGAGTCACAGAATGGTTTGATTTGGAAGGGACCTTAAAGCTCATCTCATTCCAACCCCCTGCCATGGCAGGGACACCTTCTGCTAGGCCAGGTTGGTGAGAGCCCCATCCAACCTGGCCTTGAACACTTCCAGGAATGGGGCATCCATAGCTTCTCTGGGAACCTGTGCCAGTGCCTCACCACCCTCACAGTGAAAAGTTATTTTCCAATATTTAATCTAAATCTACCTTCTTTCAGTTTAAATGAAAGGAAGGGTGCATATATTATATGAGAGATATTTCATAAAGTGCAAACTACTGAGGTTTTTTTAACTTGAAATGTGTATGCAGTATTTCTATTTAATTCAAGGCTTTTGTAAGGTTTGAACCTGAACATCCAAAAGGGCTTTGCTGTGCTGACAGATGCTTTTGCAAGAGTTACTTCTGTGTTAGGTTTTGAATCTGTGAGGAAATGAACTGAAGGCGTTGGTGTCAACACCATGACCACAGAACAGCTCTGTCAGTGAACTTCAGTCCTCAACCAGGTTAGCACTGGTAGGCACCTCTGAGCTGGGCTTTCCAGACTTACCAAATACCTTCCTTCCTTCTCCCTGACAAGTAAGTAACTGTCTGACTAAATTCTGTGTTGGCCTAAATAAATTAAAAAAACCCTCCTTCACCTCCCCCACTGAACTAAACCCACAAGAAATGTGTTCCAGAAATGGCAAAACTGATGCACTGGCCTGCTTTGCAATCTAGTCACTACCATAGTTTTATCTGAAATACTAGTTTATTTTTTGAAAGTACCTTACAATTCAGATTTACAACTTTTATAGTGTTAGTGTAGACATAGTCCAAGTATAATTTTTGGAAAGAGTGGCTCCACACTGGCTCCACACTTACAAAATTCCTTAGTGGAATCACTGAAACCTTTATTTCTCCAACTGTCTAACTGGAATTCCCTAGGGAGTCTTTCAGCCACAAGTTTATGAACTGACATTTGGCTCTGCCTGGGCCCATGTACACATGCACAATGCAGTGACTACTGATGGGCAGTCACTGTGCAATCTAAATTCAGGTAGAAATGAAATGTAAATCTCACTAAGTTTGTAAGATCTTTCAGGAGAGACTCCAAGTGTTTGATACACAGTTCAGAAGGGATTCAATACCATGACTAAACTGTAATCATAATTCATTGTTTATAAACGCACATAGCATTCTACAGACATTCAGCTCCCTGAGAGTTGTTTGCAATTGTACCATTTGTTATTCCATCAGATAATATTTTATTTATAAATATTCAGTGACATTCATCAATGAACTTTGGGTCCAAATTTCATTTCTAAAACTGTACTTACACTCTTCTGGTGGAGTAAAAAAATGTCCATGGAGTCTAATGAATCCTACTTTCCATGTCATTGAAGTATATCTTGTAGGTACGAGATGCTCTGAAACTTATTGACATGAAGGTCCTGCCTATTAACAATCATATTCCTCTTCGAACTAATTTTTCTCGTGTTTCTCAAGAATGCTTAGTCAAGCTGAAGTGCACTGGCTTGATTAATGGAGAAATGACAGAATCCCTTTCTTGGCATATTTTTTTATGCGTGTAAACCCAAGTTCATTATTTCAATGTCCAAACCAGTACACTCTTGTCCTGTGTGAAGTGCTGTTCATGCCATGAAGCATGTTACAGGATTAGATTGCTTTGAGAACATGCCCTGAAGGTATTTTGTCGAAATGATTTAAGTGAAGCTGATTTTTGAAATGGTGTTAGCATACACCTTCATAAACAAACATACACAGGTGGTATTTGAAATCAAGACTTCTTGGGTTTAAATGGTTACACAGCAGCTGCAGTGTTCTCATGAAGGTTCTTGACCATTTTTTACAATTTGTATGTAGTGGTGCTTGAAATGTGAGGTGAAACTGCCCAGCATTGTCTGGTTGTGCTCAGAGCTGTGTCCCCTGAACATCACATGGAAGAAGACTTGCAGAAGCAAATGTATGTTCATGTGACTGAAGTAGCTGTTCATAGCATCAGAAATCCTGAGCCAAGACTTGTATGTAGTCTTCTAATAAAATGCTACATTTTTTCATATTTTTTTTTAAATATGGGAAGAAAGGGGGTGGCTGCAAGAATTGATCTAACCTAACACCAAATATCCAGTGGCGATGAGCAACAGATGGTTAGAGAAGAGTCCGAAACACAGCTGGCCTGTCATGGTGTTTCCCAAAACACTATACTGCCCCAGTAGTCAAGAACTTGTGACTAAGAACATTTCTTAGGAGCAGCATCTTGAGACAGATACTTCCACTGTGTATAATACAAAAGTTGTATATAACATGAAAAATTAGTTCCTTTTTCTTTGCTCTGAATCTGCCACCATCTGGCTTAATCTGATGCACCCTTTTCTCCCTGTAGTTGAACACAGGGAAAAATCATTCCATATTTGCTTCCTCTGTCAATTGTGGTTTGTAGGTCTTTATCACACCTGTTGCTCTCTCTCTCTTTTCTGTATGTCATGTCTGCTTAACCATTATCTGCATGAAAGCTGTTCTGTGCTTCTTGCCAACACTTTCGCTTTCAGTGAACCTTGTCCTGCCCTACTGTGATGCAGATGAGGAGGCACAAAACACCCAAATGTTCAATGTCCCATTTTCTTCTAGAATCATTGCACATCTAGACGTACTGATAAGTTTGTTCTAGTGATTTTGCAGGAATTTCAGAGTTGGGAACCTAGTGGGGTTTTGTTTAAGGGCAGAGTACCATAAAATAGAGAGGTGTGCTTAACAGGCACAGGAGAGCATCTCTGGTTGTACTGCAGCTGCTCTTGAAAAAGCCTAGGAGGGTAAATATGAAAGCTTATTATATCTTTGGGATATTGGTGAAGTCAAAGGAAAGTATCCAAATGAGGACTAGATTTGCCATTTGACTAATCTTGTTCCAAAGTCATCGTTATCTGATTAACAGCCTTTAGAAAAATAGATGCTTGTAAAGCCATATCCATCACGTGATCTCCCTTTAAAATCAGTTAATTTTTTCAAGATCTGTGAAGTTATTCTTGGTTGGGCTGCTTCCCTGTGGCTGAAAATATTCTTCCCTTCTCCCCCATCCAGCTTCCTACTCAATTTCCTTTTCCTTGTCTCCTGTATTATGGTCTCTGTCAGACTGATCCTGTGTTGCAGACAGGGCCCCTAATGCTTCCTCTCTCTTTTCAGGAGATTTTCACAACCTTTGTTTTAAGGTAGCCATCAAACAGAATTTGCCTGGCTGCAGACACTGAAATGCGCTGTGAGACACCTTAGGCCCAGAGGTGTTTTTCCTCTTTCTCAGCTCGATACAATGAGAGGTGCGGGCAGGGGAGCCAGTTGGCTGAACAACAGCAACAAAAGTGGAACTTTAAAAACACAAGAAACAAATTCCGGCTTCCCAGACAGGAAAAAGCAGCAATATGGGTAGGAGAGGGAAAAAAAAAAAAAGAGAAAGATAAAAAGCAGCGTGCTGGGGAGGGAGTAAAAGCAGTGCTCAGTGTGGTGGCACCATGACACCCGTGACATGATGCAGATTCCCGCTCTGATCAGCGGGAGCACAGCGCACTGAGTGTAGGTGCCACTGCCGTGTGCAGGGATGGAGTCCAGTCTGGATTTGGGACTGTGCCATTGGGGACCGCTGTTAGTCCTGCCCTCCTCTCGGACACTCGGCTGCCCGAAAAGCCGGACGCTCTCGCAGTCACCCTGCGGGAAGCACACGGTTAATGCGTCCCTGTGTCCGTGCGCTCTTGGTGCTGCGGGAGCGAGAAGGGGAAAGGCGCCCGTTCCGCCGGCAGCGGCTCCGGGGCTGCGCGGGGCTGCGGACCCCGGACTGCAGCCCCATGGGTGTGAGGGGCTCGGGCCCCGCCCCGTCCCCGGCCCGCCCCCGGCCCGGCCCGTCCCGTCCCGCCCCGGCGCTGGGCTGCGCTGCGGCATTCTGCTCCGGCTCGGCTGCGAGTGATGCGCTCCGAGCCGCGGGCCGGGGCGCAGCTCAGCCACAGCGCTGCCGGGGCCCGGGCAGGGCCGGCGCGGCCGCCGCCTCTCGCCCGCTGCTCGCACAGAGCCAGCGCTGACCCCTGAGACCGCCGCTCCTGCAGCCACCATGGTGGCCAAGGATTATCCCTTCTACCTGTCTGCCAAGAGGGCGAATTTCACCTTGGAAGCGCAGACGGTGACCAGCCCAGCTAAAGAGACCGAGGTAGTGCTGACACGTTGCAAGTTTATTTTTCTTTGTGGTGTGACCTGTATTGCGATGGGGAAAAGTAACGTGCTTTGAGAGCAGGCTGCCGTGTATAGACACCCGTTTTGTTTAAGCATCCTTTACTGCCTTCTCTAGGCATTCACCTTTCTTTTGGAATAAAGCAAGAAACAGAATCTAGATTTTTGTCATCTGTCACTTTCGGAAAATTAATCTTTAGATTAACTGATTGAGAAGTACCTGTTTTATATAAGTAGCTTGAAGTGATTTAGTTGTATTTTGTTCCAGGACTAAGGATTACTTACAAATTGTTAAACTTATGTAGGAACTGGAAGGGAACCAGTAAAATGGTGCCTTAAAGCATTAACTGTTTTTTCTTCATCACAATAAACAGAAAGTTAATCTGATGTACAGTTAACTGAAAATCCTGCCCTATCAGCAGATTGACCGCTTTGTTTCTTATAAAGCATGGAAGCCTTTCAAGTGACATTAGAAATCTTATTCATTAACTCAAATTCAACAGTGTTCATGGAAAACTTAGATATTTGATACTTCAGGTTAATGTCGGTTTATGTTTGGGAAAAAAACAGTGACATTAAGGATTCTGAGTGCTCTGGGGGAAGGAAGAACATTTCTCTCTGAAAGTTTTTATTATTTAAATATATAGTTTCTTTATCAGTATTGCTTGCTGAATAACTTGAAGACAACATATTAAGTTGGGTTCATTTAATACATCTTCATCAAAGATTAATTACCTCCCCACTTGAATAGATCCAAAGTAAAAGTAACATAAGCCCAGTGACCTTATTTAATCATGATGCTTAAGGTGAGAACCAAGATGATGCTGCACTCCTGCTTTTCAGTGTACTTTTACAAAGAGAGACTTCATTATTGAGCTTAAAGGAAGCTGAATTATTTTCAACTGTGTGTTTTTGAAAAGTAACACCCTGGGAGTGTGTGTGTGTGTATGCATCTATGGAAAACACAAGCTGTTAGGTAAATGTTTCTCTCAAGGGTACTCATTATATTAATGATCATATTAAAGAAACATGGTTTTAGTCTTTACTGCATGAAGGGATTTTTTGTGAATGAACAGAATTGTCAGATCTGAAGAGTTGGAGTGTTGATCTGTTACAATTAGGAAGGGCAGCTTGCTTAAATTCAAATTCCAAAGAGAAAGGATCAATGAAAGCTGAGAGCATGAGGAAGTATCGAATGACAGATGTGATCAGTCAAAATTACAACGTGCAAACAGCTTGTGTTTTATACGAATAAGAAAATGCACCCTTATGCTTTCGAGCTGTTTCCTGAGAGTAGGATGGGATTCCAGCGTTCTGAAAAAGAAACTTTTAAACATCCTGTTTGTCTTTGGAGGGTAAGACCACCCACCACTCCAAAAAAATGATTAAGAAAGCAGAAATAAAAGCTACTCTTGGGAAAGGCATTATAAGGATTGGTGTATGCAGCCTGTGTCTTTGAAGTCTGTCAGTGTACGGGGGAAAAATCCTTAAGCTCTAACATTAAGCTGTTCTATCAGCTTTTAGTATTTACAAGGCGAATTAAAGCTGTTGGGCGCCTTCTACCATAGCTGCGTGTCACTGCAGCCGAGCGCTCCTCTGTCCGGGCTGGGCGTTTCTGCCTTTGGAAACGCCAGGTTTGTTCTAGTTATTAACATGTGAAGTTGGTTGATTTATTTAGTAGCTCAAATTGTGCGTAGATGTTGGTATGTTTGGATTAGAAGAGATTTTCTGCTATGTAGATGTTTTGAGGAACAAGTCAGTGGCACGAAAGAGAACTGAGGTTTTCTACTTTCAGCTCTTTCTTTAAGCTATGCCAGCTCCCTTGGCATAAACTCTGTAGAAAGTTGCACAGTCACAAAACAATGACAAATGAAATTTCCAAAATATATGTAAATATTAAAATCTGGATTCTGATAAAAAGCTATTGTTCTAGTCCAAGTACGGTTATCATAGCTCTTTTAAAGTGCAGTTTAAGGGCAACAAAACACTGCAGTACCTGAGTTAATATGGCAAACACTATAAGGTCTTTACATGCATCATTACGTGCCCCACGCAAAATCCTGTAGTGCAATTCTAGGTGTGAACAGTACAGAGGTGTTGGGCTCTTCCCAACTTTTTCATAATTCAGAAATAGAAACAATTAGTAAAACTTGAAATTTGCTTACTCTAGGTGATAAAAAGCCCCACACCTTTCCCGATGAGAAACACCATTTTCCGTGTTTCACTGGTTAAGGCAACTCCCTTATCACCCCTTCGGAAGCAAACACCCAGGCTGGGTGGGCAGCAGGTGAGAAAGAGCATTCACAGCCACAGACTGAGGTTTAAAGATGTGAATGTGAAGTCATGGGAAGGAACTCCTGAATTCCTCAGGGTAAGGATGTCCTGTTCTGCCGTACAGGATCTAACACAGTACCTGGATTTAGGCTTCGAAAACTCCAAGCGGGGCACAGAATTCCTTTGCATCTCCAGTGTGTTGTATGTCTGCTTATAGCTCTTACGGGGCAGAATCTTAAACCTCTGAGTTAGGGCTGTTTGCAGCCTGTCTTTTGTTGTCTGCCGCCATCCTCCCAGCAGTGTTGTGCAGGAGCTCTGGGCTGCCTGGTGCTCAGGACAGTGTTTATTTGGCGTGGGGAGTGCAGGAAGGGGAATGTGAAGGGGAACCCACTGGCCTTTAGGCCATGGCACGTCATTAACAGGAGAACCAGGCGTGGAGCCAGAGGGAGAGGGGCCAAAAGATTATGAGATAAACTCCAAGTCATGAATTTTCTTTGATCTTTCCAAATGTATGTATTTCATTTTAATGAAATATTAGCAAGTTGCAATTTTGACATATTTCAGGTAAGTTCATGTGCAGTGTAGCTGGAAATGTGTCAAACCCCTGCACTTGGAATTGCTGATCTGTTCTGCTTAATGGCAATGTGAAACAAACAGCTTGTCTTTATTTTTCCATTCAGTAAATCACTGTATGATGTCTGCTGGTTAATTGGCAGTCCAGGTTAATATCCAGTTTGTTCCAGAATGGAAAAAGTCCTTCTTAGGTTGCCTGTACAAGCAGCTTCTAATGAGAGGAAATGCAGAATTTAATCAACTCTACATTAGTTGTCTGGATTTTTCAGGGTTTCTGTTGCTTGTGTTAATTCACCTCAGTGTGAGGTTCTTCTGTTAATTTGCCTTCATTTCCTAACTCCCGATAGATGTACTGATTTCTGGATATTGCAGACAAATGAATGATCAGTCAAGATTGCTGGATGCAACTTGTCCTTGTGCTGCTGACACTTGAGTGGGTTTGTCTTGCCTATGGCAAATGAAATCCAAGGTCCTAAGGGTGGTGACCAACGAGAGCAGTCTGTGTGCAGCCAGGAGCCACTCTTTGATTAACACGGGGTGGGATAACATAATGCAAACTTCACTGTTGTCTTTGACCAGGAATACTTCACCACTTTCCTAAATGGCTCTTCACTGTACCCCAGCTATCATTTCAGGTTCTCTTCTTTGTAATGCTGTGATTAAACCAAAACGTCTCTTGGTTTTCCTTTGTTTGCTTGCTGGTTTTGAGGAGACTGACAGAGGAGGAATAACAAACCTCCTCCTGCTACCATCAGTGAGTGCAGGCTCTCAGGGAGAGCATGGGCTCTTAAAGATCTGAAGGAAAATTGTATCACCAATACACACAATTTTTTGGATGATTAAGTTGCCTTTGCGTCAGTTTACTAAAATTGCTTAATAAACTCCCCTTGAGATGCAGGCAGTTTTAGTAGTGGGATGCCTCTCCCAGGTTTTAGTGAGGACTCGTGGATGATTTAGTTACCTTTGTACAACACTGAACTATACTTAGAGCTGCTTTAGAGTCACCTACTTTGTTTTTCTTGACCATCTGCCTCAGTTCTAGAAGAGGCAATGTTCTATAATTTTCCAGTCAAAATATTTCTAAGATACTATGAAGCAAAGGCAAGCTCTCTGCTGTTTCAATATAAAACCCCAGTATTTTAGTGCCAAAATCAATCGAGAATGTTATTCTAGTTTTAGACTTGCTTTGCTCTGAAGGTACAAGAAGCTTGAGATGCCTGGTTTAATTTATTTTTAGGTTTAAGTGTTTGCTGTTGTTAAAGACTGTTGTAACATAGGTTGTTTTCTCTATTTTAACCTGTTTCGTTTTGTTTTGTTTTTTATCCTGCTGAAGGTTAAATACGGATAACATCCTGTGGAACAGAGCTTGAATGTGTTTTTTTTTTAAATTAAACTCCAAGTTTTGGGGGCATTTATTAGAGCTGTTTAATCTGAGGCCAATTTAACTAGTAGCAGACTAACAAAAATAATATTGTCGGGCTTCCTGCCATGACAAATGTTGACGTACCCTTATAAAGTCAACTAAAAACTAATAACCTTTAAAGTATGAAACCTTTAAGGCATATGGAAATATAGCCAGTTACATGAAGTCTGAAACAGAGTGGTTCTGTTTGAGTTTACTGGCACTGTTTGTGAATTGAGTTTGAAACAAAGGTTACTGTACTGTTTCAATTTATAGTGTCTTCTATTTATTACACTGTTAACACTCTTGAGACTAATTTAAGTTAAAACATTTTTCCCTAATGAATGCTCCCATAGCACAGAATGAGTGCTTTGGGGTATCTGTTTGTCCTGATTCACATAAAAAAGGTAAAAAGGTAACCAGCATGGTTTTTATAAAATGTTAAGCAAGTTAGCTACCCCAAATCCAGAATTACTGCTGTAAATGTCTCGGAACTTGCTGAACTCCAGTAAGTTGGGATTCTAACAGGCATTGACGATTTCAGCCACTTTGTGGGTTGAGAGAAGGTCAATTGGCCTTTGAAGGTTAAACAGGATAAATTCTAATATTCTAAAATGCTAAGTGTCTGTACCAGTTTTCACACAGCACTTATTTTCTGGGCTGCCTTGAAAACCTCTGTAAGTTCTTTTTTTTGAGTTTGGTTTTAAATACATTTTGAGTTTGGTTTTAAATACAATCAGAAAAATCAACACAATATCCTGGTCACAGTAGTGCAGCAGATACAAGAATAATGGTCCCTCAGGGGCACATTTTCCCTTGTTTGTTGGATTCAGCACCAGTTCTCCAACATGGAGACCGTTGTTGAAGTTGCTGATAAGAGATGGGAGAGTCAGGTGGAAAAACAATCATAGCAGCAGTGAACATACATTTGCTCTTCACTGGCAGGAAATCAGTGGCTGAGCCCTCCAGGGGCACAGAATGGAAGAATTTTGAAGTGAGGTACTGGAGCAAGTGAAAACCTTTTATATGGCACCTAGACTACTATTCAGCATGTGTTATCCAGGTCATTGGTTCTGATGTTCTTAGGGCAATATGAAGGGAATCTGGCCTCATTCTTTTTGTTTCCTTTCTTTCTGTCTGTTAGGACTTGAAAATGAGTCTTTTGCTAGAGTAATTTATCCACAAAAGTGTGATAATTAATCTGCGGGTGGTCTTGAATGATAATGTATCAAAAACTGATTGATACAGTAAAATGGGTTTAACTCACTCTGCTTTGAACTTTGGGAAAATTCCATTCTTTACGTATAATAGTAAAAGAGTTTTTTTTTATTTTGCTGATGAAGAGCACCAAAGTATTACTTTCTTCCCCTAAACAGCCTTCTAGAAATTTTCATATCTGTGTAGTGTGTTCTTGGATACAATATAACCATAATTTGGTGCCAGTTTCACTAATGAAGAAGCAAAAATAGCATGAACTTAGCTGTCAGTGGATTGCATCTAATGTAAGTGCCTAATTCTTCACAGGATCTCCTGCTTTAACACACTTCTGTGGCTGTTTGAATGCTCAGCTTGCCCTGGGAGCAGGTGCTGTGTGCTAAGATTCAGGCTTTTAAATGGTAATCTGTGTGCATCAGACCCAAAATAATGATACAGAAGTTATCTTTTTGCCAGGACCTTGTCATTTTGAAATGACCATATCATAGTTTAGGAAGCAAGACCTCCTCAGTTTTGCAAGGCAAAAAGACTTAAATTTTACTGAAAAGGGAGCTGGCAGCTGTTAGTCTTCTGAGTGTGGCTTCCCAGTAATGCTCTAGTTGTAGCTGTTTGCTGCATTTTCCTCCTGTCCCACAGCAGAAGGGTCATTTTTTGAGAGTTACACATTAAAAGATGGAGCTTTCCTTGCTTACTAAGTAGTCCAAACCATTGCGTTAGAGCTTAGTATATAGAAGATACTGGAGATACAATTGTACATATATAAAGAGTAAATTAGAAGGAAGAAGCAGTTGGAAGCACTGTGTCCTTCATGCCTAAAGAGGCATGGCATCTTTGAAACTTCTTGTCTGATAGCTTCCCATCTTAAACTGGTGATAATCACTGATTATACCTTTGTGATTAAATTTTCTTCCTACTAGTTTTCCAGAAAAGTATATTACAAAATGTACTAAGAAGGACGTAGTAGTTGTTTGAAATGTCCACTGTCTGGTTTTCAGAACCATCCGTGTTTTGGACACGGATTTGCTTCTTTTTTCAGTTTGTTCACAGTTTCAAGTTCTTTCTGAGGCTGCATGTATTCATGGTATTTCCAGCTTAAATTTTTTTCTCTCTGAATTCAAATGTTACCAAAGTCATCTTGAGTTCAAATATACAGCTCCCTCCAAAAGACATCTGCTCTTTGTTCTAGCCTAGTCAGGTATTAATTTGACTTCACTTGACTGTTCAGCCTTTGAAGTTCCTGCACTCATGTTTCCCTCAGCTTTATTTAGCCTTATATCAAATTTAAAGCCCTGTCAGATTAATGTTACTTGTTCACATATACCAGCTCCACATTTTGGAAACTCTGCCAAACTGTAGTCTGGATCTTTTTTTTTTAACTTACTTCCCGTATTGCTTTGGCAAGCCTTCATAACTCTGAAAATACAGCCTAGCATGCGATAACTTCAAAACTCTGAAATAAGATTTTTTTAAAATACCAATAATAGTGGCTTTAAAAGGTCAGGCAAAACATGGTAACTCCTGAATTTTTTGTGTCATAACTTGGCCCGGTTCCCAGTCTGGACAGGTGGTGGTTGTTGCAAATGGATCCAGCCTCTAAATCCTGTCTCTCAATCCCTCTATTTCTAAGTTCCCTGAGCCGTGAGGGGGGAGGCAGGAGAGGGGGAGGGATGACTTTGGTTGTTCTGAGTCTTCTGAGTTCACTCAGAGTACAGGTCTGGAGTCTGATGTTCATTCTACCAGTTTGTTCTCCAGTACTCACTGGAGCCTCCTCATGCTGGGCAGACACAGTCCAAGATTCATACCCCAGAGGATTTTATGGTTGTGGGACCTCTGGTTAACTGGAAAATTGGAGGGTTTTCAGAGACAAATCAGTGAAATACTGAACCTACTGGACTAGTGTTCAAGTGCAGATTCTGGTCAGTATCTCTGGGTAAAGCAGAAAGTTCACACAGTCTCCTCTTTCCATTTGTTTTGTTGGCTGTAACAAACAGAGTAATTGGTGAGAAAAACACCCACCTGTTCAGGACTTGCCCTTGACTGTGGAATTTTTCCCTATCTAGATCATTGGTCTCAGTAGTTTGTTCAGCTTCTTTGCAGTGCTGGTTTGGAGAGGTGACACAGCTTGAGAATGAGGATGTTGATGACAGGGGAGGCAGAGGCAGAATGGATGTAGACAGTAGAGCAGAAATCCTGTGATGAAATGTGCAACAGTTTCAGTATTACTGTCTGACGGTTTTAGAATTGCTCTGGTAGTGTCGTATTTTCATTGCACAGTCAAAGCCTTATTTGTACCAACTCAATTTTTCTACAGTAGAAAGGGTGACTCAGTGCTGATGGCTTTTGTTGTTAGATTTTTCTGAATAAAATAACACCTGGAGCACTAAGATTTGATGAGTTTTCACTTCCAGCTCAGTATCTTAACCTACCACACAGGTTCTAATGCAAGGTGAAAATCATGTTGGGAGTATACAGAAAAGCTTTTCTCATACTTAAGAATTCAGGATTAACAAGATTTTCTTCCAGAACTCATTGGTAAAGGTGTAAAATCTCAGGCTTCTGAAGTTATCTTAAGTAATATTATTTGAGAGAATCCGTAATAATGCTGCTTTCTTTCCATAAAATTGAATTCTAAATTTGAACTGCATATTTAACTGTTCCAGATTCTGGTCAGAATTTTCCATGTGAAATCAGAACACGATAGACTGCAGGAGGAATTCAAGGTGGGGTGTTGACACAGAAGGGCAGGACTGCAGTTACCTGACCTGGCTTTGCCTGTTGGGAGAACAGCTGGCCTCTATGGCTCACAGCAAGAGGTTCCAGAAGATCGTGGTGTTTGATGGTGGCTGACACTCTGCTTGGAGTTTATCTTTAAAATTAGTGTCTGTTTTCAGTGAGGTTTTGCATCATGAACATTAGTAAAAACTATACTGCCTTAGCATTTAGTGGATCAAATGGATGGGGTCAATGGATACCAGAAAGGATACATCATAAAGAAGGAGTAATAATTTCTATTAATCCTAATCCTCCTCTCCCTATCTCCTGGAAAGTCCATACAATGTTCATTTCCAGGTTTTGCTTTTGGGCTGGGGTACAGGTGCCTAAGTGCCCTGTCCTGCTGAGGCAGAGCTGCTGGCACAAGCCGTGCTGCTGGCATGGCACTGCCCCGGCTGGGGCTCCGGGTGCTGGCACTGCAGTGCAGCACCATTCCTGACCAGCCTCCTCTGCCATGGGCTCTGATCTGGGCACCAGCACTCGGAATAATCAGAAACCAGAAACAGCTCATGGCTGTGCCACCGGTTAGAGAAGAATTGCATTGGAATCTTCAAGATTTTTCATCTTTTTTGGGGAGTGGGGGAGGGGGTGGGATGCTGCTGCTGGAGATGAGTGTGCGAGCGGTGCTGCAATGACGTAAAAAATGCTCCTTCTGAAACCTGACTCAAAGACATGCTTGCTGAAAAGGAAGGGTTATGAATAACAGTGCAGTGATGAAGATAAAGATTTAACTTGCTTTAGACTGCTACAGTTCTTTAATGCCAGGTGTCATATGTGATGGAATACATTATTTTTGCGAGGGGGTTAAACACTTTGTTGCTCATCTCAGCTGGCTTTTATGGATTTCCAGGTCTGCCTGCTGAGAAGTAAATTAAATATGTAGCTGCTTCTCACCTTTCCTCTGTTGCTGCACTAATGGAAGAGAATTTTTCTTGCCAGTAATACAGATGGTGATCATCGCTGCTGAGATTTTTGGGTTTTTTTTGGTATCAAGAAGGATGACAATTCTTCATCATTTCCAGAAGGATTCGTATTTTTGAAGAAGAGGATAATAGGCATGCTTCATTTTCTTAAAGCTATGTCCAGACAATTGGAGGCATAGCAAACCTACGCAAACTTTATAAGCATGGCTGAAAAAGAAAGATGAGCTGCTTTAGGATGTCCTTGAAATATGGTGTTGGATGGGGTTTTTAACTTCACTTGGAAGGTTTGGCTCTTTTTCTGTTGCCTTTTGCATGTGCTGTTCGAGATCCATTAAATGTCAGATGGAGGTTAGGAAGCCAAGGGTAACTGTTCTATTTTTATGTATTTATAGTCACTTTTTTCTATGTTACAATTTCTGTTAATTTTTTAAAAAATATATATATCTGCAGGACAATTGGAATATTATTTTGGTTATACATTACTTTGAGTGCTCTTGTGCTGTTAAAATATATATGAAAAGAACAACATTTAATTGAGTGCTTTGTGGTAGATTTTTGTTTAATTTTCCTTTATATTTTATGCAAAAAATAAGTACATGTAAGCATGTTATTAATGGTTTATATTGTATGTTATATTAATGCGTTAATATTATGTTAATAATGCCTGTATATGTGAGTATTTCCATAAGAGCATGCATTCAAAGACAGTAAGAGTTAGAGATTTCTGCCTAATGATATATTCTGGAAAAAAATACATTTAATGAATAGAGTCACGTGCTGACAGTGCCAGATGCAAAGGCACAAGCAGAATTGTTTATATTCAAAAGTATTCCTTTCAGTGAGAAGATTATTACAATATGCATTAGCTGCAGAGCACTGCTAAGACTGAGTTAAAATAATCAAATGATTTTGTCTTTCTTTACCTCCCTTCCCCTGTTCCTGGCCATGCCAACTTCTCCAACATTACATTTTCCAGCTGTTTCTAGGACCTGGATGTACCAGCCAAGAGCAATCTGTCACTATCAGTGTTTGAAACTGCTTTTGTTTATTTACTGCTCTAATTACAGACCAGGTTTGCAAACACGATTGCTGCAAATGCTTTCTTAGGAAAATCAGCAGAACCGTTTGCAATCTTTATTCTGGTAATGCTCACACTCCCCTGATTTTTTTTTCCATTCCCTCCTCCTCCCTGTGCTGCAGGAGCCCAGTAACAAACGGGTCAAGCCTCTCTCCAGAGTCACATCCCTGGCCAGCCTCATCCCTCCTGTGCGAGCCACTCCGCTGAAGCGCTTCAGCCAGACCCTGCAGGTAATGGCAGCAATTCCTGCTGCTCCCACACAGCTGCAGTTCCCTCCAGGCTTCCTGGGAGCAGGGATGCACATGGACATCCCCTACTGTAATGTGCCAAACAGGCTTAGGCTCCTTGTGGCAACAAGGTCACTCTGCTTAAAACTCACACCTCTCACCTCGAAAAAACCACTTCTCTGTCCAGATAATTAATGTTTTTCACTTACCAGTAGGAAAACTATTGCACCTGTAGCATATAAAAATTGTTTACTAAAGGATTACATTTTCTTCTTAAATTTGATGAAGAGAATATTCTGTAATGTTTTCTATTAATGTTGGTTAGTTTCTTTGAAAATGTTATTTTTGGTATAGTTGGTCGGGTAGGGCTGCTAAATTTCCTCCTGTAGAGTGAACTTTGACCTTACCTAAACAAAAGAGTTAGTGAACAATCGGAAATTTCCAAGTCATTTTCCAAAGCTGATGATAAAAATTAAGAAAAGGCACACAAATTTTAAATGCAGTTTCTGTGTTACAGATTAGGCTTGTAATAGTGAACATACCTAGAGACTAATGAAATTCTAGTTTATAAAGCATTTGTGCCATCAGACCTAGAGATGGCAAAAATATTGGGGTGCTCAACTCCTGATTGCAGTGACAGCTGGGAGCTGCAGCACTGCTCTGGGTCTGGCCTAGAAAGCCACTCTTTCCTCTTTACAACAGTTTATGTAAGAAGGCATGTAAAAGATCTAAAGAAAATTATTTAACAAGCTTAATGTCTTTGAGACGAACTTTAAAAGTAACGTGAATGTGTTAGAAATGTTCCTTAATCAAAACTACCTAACTTAGAGCTTTACTGAAGTTACCTGTTAAGGAGGAAAGAAATAAAACTTTAGAGTCTTATGAGAAGCAAGAACCCCATTTTTGTATAGTGGTAATTATCTAGATAATGGATATTACAGAGTTTTCTGGCATTGGTTTTCTTGTCTTTGGTTTCTGTGATATTGGAAGTGCAGATTTCTGCAGAGGGTTGGAGGATCTGCCAAATGTCAGCATCCCTGAGCCTGGCTCGGTGCAGGTGTGCTGTGCGTGACTGGAGCAGAGCTCCCTGTATCCCCTGGGCTGTATGAATCTCCTGCAGAATCTGCCTCCAGAAGAAATTGGCCCGACTCTGGAGGGGCCACATCAGTTCCAGTTGTGAGGAGCGTGGAAAGGGATTTAATTTTTGGCTAAACTGCTGCTGAGCACAGTGCTTCCCTTTCCACAGCCTTAGGCAGCTGTTGGCCTCATTTAGGTACCTGTGCTATTGTTCTGCAGTGGAGGCCTCAGGGACTGCACAATGCAGTGTCCAGAACAATATTGTATTTAATAAAGTTGTGTCAGAGTAACCAAAACAACTGTGCTTTCATGTATGCAGTAGCAGCTTCCCGAGATGAGAGCTATATTAATGTGTTTCAGGGTAAATTTTGTCAAAAATAGGAGGGGAAATAATGGCTTTGTTGCAAATCCTACGGTTGCAAGCATTTCTGTTTTGCTCTGTTCATACTGACCATAAGAATATATTTTAATTATCAGACCAAATAGTGATGTTATTTATACCATCTCCTCTAACTGTGTGCTCGAAGGAGCTGTGATGAGAAATCAGCTTCTGTGTTCTCCTGCTGGTGATGTCCCAGCTGTAAATTGACTTCTTAGCCGATTTTCTCAATAGATATAGAGCAGGGACAAAAAAGACTGACCTTGAGCTCAGGTGTTCCACTTAGAATTATTTAGAAACATTCTGGGAAATATGTATAGCTATTTCATTTTATTTTGTTTTGACATAGCTGTCACTGTGTCTTGAGAACAGTATAGAGTTTTCATCGTGTGATCTCCTGTAAAAAAGGAAAAAAAAAGTTGATTTTTCTTACTGGGTGAACTTTTATGTATCTTCATTGTTATTTCAGTCAAAGCCCTTGTTTTGTCTTGCGTTGCTGCTAGGTGTTCTGTGTGTAAAATGAAGAAAACTACCACACCATCACCACAACATGCAGAACAAACAACTTCTTCCCTTGGAAGACAAAAAACTAAAGTCAACAGAACATCCATCTAAAAAGACCACTCCAACAGCATCAGTAAAAGGAATTAGAAAATTCTGAGATTCATTTATGGCATTTCAAACAAACCTCCTTCAATATTCTTCTAAATGGAAGATACATGTAAGAGGAAAAAAAAGCTTATTGTGGATAATTTTCCTTACCTCTGTACATGTAACTTCCACTTTACATTAATGGACTTTCAGCATGCAGCGTGAGGAGAAACGTTTCTGTCTGGGATTTGCGTAGGTTTTTTTTAAGATATGTTCTTAGCAACTTTTCATGTTTTGCATATTTTATTGATTATAGAAGTGTTAGATTTTTTTGTGTATACTTAACTTTATTCCGATTTTCCACTTATTTTCAATACTTTTTTCATAAGTATTCCAAGTAAAAAATATTTGAAGTCTTTCTGCTTTTCTTTCTGGGCTTTTTTTTTTTTTAAATTTTTTTTTGTTGTTATTGACTATTTGTAGTCATTCTGTTTCTGTCATGTAGGGCCGGGTAGACAAGCTGACTAATAAAATGCTGTTAGCTTCATCTCTGCCAGAGTGTCTGTGTAGCTGCAGGATACCTAATGCTGATAGGTATTGTATACTTAATGCAGATATCCTTATTTGTTAATCCACCTGGGAAGCCAGTTTGTTTCATAGCTGTATTTTCAGTCTCCATCAAGCCTAACTAATGATTATGATGATCTGCCTGCTCTTATTTACAGCTGTGCTGTTTGGCTTAAAGCAGAAAATAGGATCAGGAAAAGAACTCCAGCTGATGCTGAAGAAAGAAATTGAAGTCTGGCTGGCTTCCTCTGCAACTTCAGTTTTCATCAGTGTGTCTTGAATTTAAGTAGCGAGTCCAAATTGCTTTTATTTATCTTAGGATGCCAGAAATTTCTAAAAATCCTCTAGAAGAAAATTGTTTTTAACATCAGTTCTGAATGCCAGGTCTTTGATCAGTAGTGGCCTTTGCCCAGCACGTGGAGGTGTTTGCTTTACTGCAGCTCTAATTAAGGCTTGTTAATTGCATTAATTAACATTGGTAACACATAGACCCTTCAAGTAACAGTCTTACAACAGCCAGAGAAATCTGTTGCCGCCAGAGAAATATGGTAAACAAAATGAGGGGTTGTGAATGGATTTTTCCCCAGCTCCTTTAATTTTTGGAATTATATGAAAATTTTAATCATCCCTCAGGGCCATAATTTTTAAACAGTGTGTGGGATATGTCTTTTAAGGAAGCCAGAAACTAGGAAAATATTTTTTAAAAACTGGAGATGTAGAAGTGCTGTTTTGACATTCCTGCAATTCCTTCATGGGATTCTATCACATGACTGATTTTTTTTTTCCACCTTCTTGACAAGTCCAAAGCAAAGATAGCTTCAGCCTATCTTCAAACTTGTTTTTAAAATTTTTTGGTAGAACTTCAGTTTAGGGCTCTATTCCACTAATAAATAATCTCAGTCCTGTGCCCCTTATTAAGTGAGGTACACATTGTATGGTTAATGAAAAGGCTGATGTATGACAGACAATAAATATGTACTTATTGTGTCTAGGTAGCAAGGATGCTAAGCAAACAAGCAAGCAGGATTTTGGGGAGTTTGGTTTCATTTTGAGTCTTTTAGCCTCTTTGTGCCCCTTCTGCCCGATGAGGACAGTTTAGGGCTGTGGAGAATTGTATGGAGTGTTCTTGTGCAGCAGGGAGAAACACTCTGTCAGTGCATGTGAAAGGTTACTTTTCCCAAAACACTGCGTAATTTGAGTTTGCTCCATGATTCCTCATTATAATAAGTGTAAATTAAGCATGTAATTTCACGTGTGTTTCTTTATCTTCTTAACTCTTGAAGGAAGACTAACACTTGACTTGAAAAGTTTTGGAAGGGAGGGGTGTGTTTATTGTTAAGGTCTGTGTCAATTCCAAGTAGAACTTAGAATGGCTTCTGTTAAAAGATAGGTTTTTATTTATATCATGTCTTCTGATAGGGTAAAAACATAGTATTTATAAGCACTGTTTGCGTTTCATGGACTCTTCAGAGAAGAATTTCAAATATTGTCCTTGGTATGTGCTACTTTCAACCTGGAAATTGAGAGAATTTTTTTTTTAAATATTCTTACCCAAGGCAATTGAAAGATGATTGTGTTATGTAAGGCAGGTTTTAAATAACAATAAAAATTGAGAGTATTTCAACTATGTGAAATAGTTAAAGCATTTCAGAAGTACGACCTCAAAAAGAAGCCTCTAATTTTAATTAAACAAAAAAGAAACCTTTTCAGAATAAAATTGTAAGAGCATAAAGTATTCATCCTTAGCCTGAAATCCTTCTAAGAGTTTACAGGCAATTAGTACTCTCAGGTCTCTCCTAAAATTGAAATTGGCTTTATTGATGTTTAGAATCAGATCACATAGTAGGTACAGAGATGCTGGCACACATTGGTAGAGTGTCTAATATTTGCATTAATTTAGTATTTTTGATGAGGCAGATGTGGGATGTACAAGGAATTCCTGCCTGTTTACTGAACTGAAGCTCTGTATTTGATCAGTTCTGTTAGGTTACTGTGCTGCACCGTTCTGCATTCTCCCTGTAGTTCACTCCTGGTGCCTGTTGGATAGGAATGCATTGCAGAAGTTTTTGTACATGTTGAGGACAGGACATGGACAGAGTTCACTGCAGGAATGGAGGTCCTGCCCTCCCATGAAGGTGTATTAAAATAATTTCTCTTACATTCCCGGTGCTAAATGTTGCTATGAAGTTCAAAGTAAAAACTAACCAGAGAACATTTGTTTGTTGTACTGAAGTGTGTATATTCATTCCTTAGAAAATGAGAAGAGTGTGAGTGTACCATGAAAGTGTTGTAACATAAACCCAATTCTCTCTTCCCAGCGGTCCATCAGTTTCCGCAGCGAGAGCCGCCCCGACCTGTTCAGCCCACGGCCATGGTCCCGAAATGTGCCCCCTGCTAACACAAAGAGGAGAGACAGCAAACTGTGGAGTGAGACCTTTGATGTCTGTGTCAATCACATGCTTACATCCAAGGAAATCAAGCGCCAAGAGGTATAGATACATATCTATATATTATATATATAGATATATATTTTATTTTTAACCATAAATTTAATGTTCAAAAGTCGCCTCTAAAGCGTGGAGTTGGGAATGCTCATAGGCATTGGGATGGCACTTGAAGATGTCCTGCAATTAAAACATGTCACCACCTCTACTAGAAGCAGAATTCCATCCCTAGTCTTTATGACTCAGGCTATATTAGATGGATGTATTCTTTGTAAAAACCAGCTCATTTTATTTCCTCAATAAACCCAAAGTTACTGAGATACATTGTCCTGGGATTGGCTGTGTGTGTGTGCAATGCTCTGTCTGACACTTTCTGGAGTCATGGTTGATATTTTGGTGTTCCATTTTTTCCTAGTAACTAGAGGTGAGCATGCTGTGCCTGGAACAGGTGTTCATCAGCTGATACATACACACAAAAATGCACCCTCATTTCACTTTTGGAAAAGACTGTCTTTGAGGAAGTTTCCAGTGCTAGAAAGATGACACACTGATCAAAAGATGTGTCTTCCAAAGCAAGAAAGAAGCATGCCAGTGGTTTTAATGTGTCAGACAAGATAAAGTCTAGATAGTTCATGTTATAGTCAAAACAGAGCTCCTTCAGAATCAAGATATTTTTATTTTCTAAAGAAATTTCTAGCGGTATCAACAAAGCTTGTAAGTCTCCCTGCGAATACGTCAGGGACTGAGTCATAAATCAAACAGCAGTAGTGACAAGCATTTCTTGTGCAAATTTTAACATTGTATGAAAATTCATAGGAAATAAATTTGTAATTGAGAACTTCAGAGGCAGCTTATTGAAAAACAAACTGTAGAAACTGTTTGCACAGCATACAGCAGTCACTGCTGTCTGGGGGCAGGAGTTGGGATCCTTGGTACAACCCAAATAAGTGAGCTGTATCCCGGGAAGTTTTGCAGGAAGGTTCTGCTGTGTGTTTGTTCCCATCCTGCGTGCTTTGCTGGGACAGCTGACCCACTGCCTGTGAGCTGCACTATGGCAAACCTGCAGGAATGTGTGTTCCTGAGCCCCAGGAATCTGCTCCAGCTGGGGATGGGCTTCCATGATTTATACTGGTTGAAAGCCTTGACTGTAAAGCAAGGAATTCTAGCCCAAAATGTCCTTAACTCTTAAGTGTGCCCCAATTTGAGGAAATCATGCAATAAGTTACAACAATGAGGGTTTGATAAACCAGTGAATTAAGGTAGTGTTATTTTTAATCTGCCAGCTTTAAAGTCTCAAATACGCTTCAAGAGGAGTAACATCAGCCAACAGTTAACTAGAGCTCAGCCTTTGTAACAAAAAAATGAACTGGTACCAAAATAAAAGTGCTCAGTACCAAAGAAATGCTTTAAGTGAGATCTGTCTTCTGCTTGGTAGAACCCCCTGTAACTTCTGCCACTTCATGGGTTAAAATGGAACACAACAAACTCCTATGCAGACAGTTGTATAAGTGCTTAAGGTACTGTCAAGTCAAAAGTCAACAATGAAGGTAGCTCCCTCCATCTGGGAACACATCCCTTTGGAAAAAAAGAATTCTTTGGCTATTTGAGATAAGCATTTATTGGTATAACTTTGTTTTAAAAAACACTGCACTTGATTCTGTAGTTATGGAATAAAGCCTTACTTTATTTCTGTAGATTTAGCAGAGAAATGCTGTTACATGGTATTGAGACAGTTGTTCAAAATATAGCATCAACCCAGCAAGTGGAGCATGGATTAAATAAAGATATTTTATAATATTTGTGTCTGTTTTTACAGGCTATCTTTGAACTTTCCCAGGGAGAAGAAGACTTGATAGAAGATCTGAAGTTGGCAAAAAAGGTATGTTTAAAAAACAAAACCAAACCCCAAACCACAACAAACAGTATTTATTGGTTCATAACACATTTAAAACAATCTTTGTTCTTTATAATTGCTAAGACAGTAAAAGAGGAAAAAAATCCAAAGCATATTTCTATCTTCCCATTCTTTCTGAAACACTTAAATGTGCTGCCTTTTTTTTTTTTTTTTTTTAAATGAAATTGATAGTTTAATATATGGTTATGAAACTTACTTACAGGGAGCTTTAGGTTCTATCAGGAATTTTGCACCCAACAAACCACACGTTTGCTTTTCTTTTCAGGCTTATCATGACCCAATGCTTAAGCTTTCCATAATGACAGAGCAAGAGTTGAACCAAATTTTTGGAACGCTGGACTCTCTAATTCCTTTGCATGAAGGTAAAACTCAAATAGTCTTTGTCTGCATAATTATTGCACATAGATTTAAGTCATCAGGTTTATTAAAGTGAGGTTTCTGTTCTTTTTTTTTTCCAATCACAATCAGATCTCCTTAGGCGACTTCAAGAAGTCAGGAAACCTGATGGATCAACAGAACATGTTGGCCACATCCTCGTGGGTTGGGTAAGGCAGAGCTTATTTTGGGACTTTAGTTTAGAGCTGTAACATAGTTTTTATCAGACAATTTCCTTTATGTCAAAAAGATATTCTCAAAATACTTTTAAAAGGTAAGGCAACTATTTAGAGACATAATAGACTATTTCCTCTTTTCAGGGATTTTCCATGAAAAGATGTATACTAGGATATTGTCTTTAAAGCTTTTGCTATTCAGGAGTTGAGCACTATTTAATATAATTTAAATAAAAATCAAGAGTCAGACTAGAGTTTTTCTTAGGTAGGTCCTTTAAGAATCTGCCCCTGTTTATGTTCTGGTTTCCTTGAAAAGTCATATTGAATAAGGACACTCCCCTACACAAAGCAAGTAGGGCATTTGGATGTCATTGTGTTCCAGTCCAAGGTAACAGGTAGTTGTTAGTGCTTTCAAAGATATGGATTTCTAGAACTTTGTTAAAATAAGGCAGACAGGGATACAAGACAGATGCTGCTGCCTCACAAAAGATAAAGTTGATATATTACGTTCACTAGCATCCAAAAGCATAAACACTGAAAATGGCTTTTGTTAGTTTTGTTGATAAAATTGTTCATTGTAATAAAAAAGAGCTATTTTTGGTTTTAGATATGTGAGAAGTATGCTTTTAAGTAAATGTAAGTAATGAAATTTAGCAGGGAAAAAAGGGCTTGGAATTTTTAAGGAATTAAGTAATGATATTTAGCAGCTCTATGTGAAAGTGTGGCCTGTGATCAACGAGGGAAGCATGATCACTACTATATATTGTCTATAATGTAAATAGTTAGTGATAATGATTTGTAAATGTCGAAATAATCTTAGTTTTCTTTGCCTGAAGTAATTTAAAATATATTTTCCGGTGTGTGTTGAACATCAGTGAACTTCTCTTGGTTCAAATATATTCAAGTCTAATTTCCTTTTTTGAAAGATTCTGCATATAATTGTGTGTTAATACAGCAGGTTTTGTAAATGGACATATTGCTCTAATCAACAGACAAGCTATTTTTTTTCAGATTTAGAAGGCACAGTTTTGTCATCTTGGTTTGGTCAAGGTTCTTGTGGGCAATATAGAAGTTTGATTTTAGAAATTTGCTGATCTGAAAACGGCCAGGTTTGGACTACTCATTCCTAGCTTTTATTTCCATTCATAATTAAAGCCAGGCTTCTGTGTTCAACTGTTGTCTGCACTAAATAGTGCTCAGTCTTAAGTAATTTATATTTTTAATGCTTTGCAGTAGTATTGGAGATCTGTAGGATCTGAGTGATGGGCGAGTGCTTCTAAATTACTTAAATGTTGAACAAGGTGGTCTGAGGACCCTTGTAAAGGTTATATTTGTTGGAAACATTACATCAATAAACTGTAGATAAATCTCCAGCTAAAAGAGTCTCAGCATGAATTCTGACATCCTGAATCACCTGAACCTTTCAGTGCAGGAAATCGTGCTTTGCTTCAGCTACACAATGATTTATTCTTTCCTCAGCTTCCATGCCTGAACTCCTATGACAGCTACTGCAGCAATCAAGTAGCAGCCAAAGCTTTATTGGATCATAAGAAACAAGATCACAGAGTGCAAGACTTCCTGCAGCGCTGCTTAGAGTCTCCTTTTAGCCGCAAACTGGACCTCTGGAATTTCCTTGACATCCCCAGAAGCCGTCTGGTTAAATACCCACTGCTGCTCAGAGAAATTTTAAGACACACACCAAATGATCATCCAGATCAACAGCACCTGGAAGAAGCTGTGAGTTACTGTTGGGTTTGGGGGTTTTTAGGAGATTATAGCAGTTTTAGCTTATTAGTGAATTAAGGGACACTACATAAAATATGAAAATGCAAATACTTATATGAATAGCTGAATATTGGACTGTGTAATTAAAATTCATGTGTTTTCATTGTGTTTCTGCAGATAAATATCATTCAGGGCATTGTGGCTGAAATCAATGTAAAGACTGGTGAATCTGAATGCCAGTATTACAAAGAGAGACTTATTTATCTTGAAGAAGGCCAAAGGGATTCATTGATTGATAATTCACGTGCTGTGTGTTGTCATGGGGAACTGAAGAACAACAGGGGAGTGGTAAGGAATAAGTATTTTGTCATAAATAACTTCTAAAGACACCTTCATTTTACATGACAGCTAAAAGAACACACATAGAGAAACATCACTCTCTAATATGTAGGAAATTGATAAATATTAATTATTATATATAACACATTTTTTGTTAGTAGTTAAGTATCTGTATATGGAGATAAGAAGATTATATGTATCTCTTATCTCTTATGGGGCCTAACAATATCCTGGATAAATTGTAAATCTGATCAATTTCAATACTTGCAGGAAAACCCCCCAAATTTCTGGTCACAGAGATGTGATATTAATGTCTATAAAAACCAGACAAAATGTACCAACAAATTTTAAATTTGTCAGAGGCTGTGGTTATTAAAAATGCTTTACTTGATTCTTTGTTGAGATCAAGGTTAATTTTTTGACCAGAGAAATTTGATACTTTGAATTCCAGTCTCTGGGACACTGCACCACTGATAAATTTCACAATCTGAGCTTTCAGTTAGAAAGAAAAAAAAGAGAAAAAAAAGAGATTATATTAGTAGAAGAGGACACAGTCTTTCCTGGAGCTTCCCCCCCACCAATGTTAAATTGAACTTTTGAATGGACAAACAATGAAAAAAGATCTTTTTGTCATACTGACACTAATGGAACTACGATATTTATGACACTTACGGAAATAAAACTTAGGGAAAATTTATTTTAAAAAGCGACAAAGCAAGTAGGGCATTTTTTCAGATCTGGAACTGCTTCTGTGTAGCATGTGCAAGGGTTATGTTTTACCACACAGCTGAGGGAAAGATGAAACAGGTGCTGTTTCCTGGTTCACCTGATGAAGATCAGGCAGTTCAATACCAAATTAGCAGGAGGAAACGGGCGATTTTCATCTTTCTGGTGAACTTTATTTGTTCCATTTGGTTTAATGTTGTTTCAAGAAAGGAATAATGCTGTATTTTCTATTAATCTTTAAACAGAAACTGCATGTCTTCCTCTTTGAAGAGGTGCTGGTGATCACTCGAGCCGTGACCCACAATGACCAGCTCTGCTACCAGCTGTACCGGCAGCCGATCCCCGTCAGGGAGCTGGTGCTGGAGGACCTGCAGGATGGAGAGGTGCGCCTGGGCGGATCCATTCGTGGAGCCTTCAGCAACAATGAGAGAAGTATGAATACAACTTTCTGCATTTGCTCATGTAGGGTCATCATAACCATAAGATAACTGCCAATGTGACATCAGAATGTTTTCTCTAAAATTATATCCATCCAACATCTTGATTTTTGTTTCACGCCGGTTTATTATGTTCTAAGTTGTTTCTTTTAAATTCTTTCTCAAAGCTCACTATACTGATAATAGAATTTCTCCACACACTTGCTCCTGTACTACTGAATTGGGAAGGGGATAACATACAGACTGTAGGGGCAAAACTACAAAGTTATAAGCAAGTGTATTTTGAAATCTTGAGCTTCAGCTGTTTTGCCTTTCCTTATACTGGAGACACAGACTGCTATTCCATAAGTCTTTTAAGCTGGCAGATACTGTAGAACTCGGGGTCAAGACTGTAGTTATTCATGTTAATGTCCTTCCAGTTAAATATATTATGGAGATGCTTTTTCTATTATTACAAGGGTCCTTTAAGTCTCATCTGGTCAAAACTCCAAGGGGTTTTTGTATGTATCCACTGCATTAGTGAAGTGGATGGAAGAGATGAGGCAGTCTTTGGCTGGCACAAGGACACTGTATTCAGTGAAGGTTCTGGAAATCTGCTTAGCAGAGAAGTAGGAGAAGAGGCATTAAAGTGTGGGAAAAGCCTTCATCTTGCTGAGTCACTTTAAGCTTTATGGATAGTTCATGCATGGCAGAACCAAAATTACTTAATCCAGCAATATGAAGTTACTAGAAGTACTTGTGGTGTTCTGTGGTCTTCTCCCACAAATAAGGAGATACTCATACTCTTCTCTTTGGTCTGACATGGTCTTGTCCAACATTAAGGCAAAGATCGTCCAGATTCTGTTACTTAAATATACTCTTTGATTATAAAATCCATTCAGCCAAAGCATTCAGGGATTTGATATGTATTGTTTCTTTCAGTCAAAAACTTCTTTAGAGTGAGCTTCAAAAACGGATCCCAAAGCCAGACGCACTCTCTCCAAGCCAATGACTCCTTCAACAAGCAGCAGTGGCTTAACTGCATCCGCCAGGCCAAGGAGAAGGCTGCGTGTGCAGGCAAGGCTGGAGGGCTGGAAGCACATTTCCTCGTGTCACCCAATGGACGCAGAGCAGCCCAGGGAGAGGCTGCCCTGGAGCAGATGGAGCAGTCGGACTGTGAGTCAGACTGCAGCATGGACACCAGCGAGCTCAGCGCCGACTGCGAGCGCATGGAGCAGACGAACTCTTGTGAGAGCGAAAAGCAAACAGAAACCAATGTTTGACAAAAACTTACAGTTCATGGAGGAAGATCTGTCTCTTACCTGTACAGTATTTGCATTCCATACATGGAACCATTTGGAGAAGCACTTTTAGAATACTTTTTGTGACAACGTCAATGCAGTTCTTGTATTTGTACCTGTGAGTGTTGTACTGTAAATGCCCATCTGTATAAGCTGGAATCTCTTGCAGCTCGTGTCCTGTGATTATATTCCATAAACACCCAAGGTGAAAGAGGTACTTGACCAGTTATTCTCAATGTCCTGCTGTAAACAGAATCTCTAAACTACTGTTTATATATGCATTACATAAATAACCTTTTCCTAGTTTTAAAGTACTTTATTTGCCCTTTAAAGGAGCAGCTGAAGATGTGGACTTAATATGGAATTTCAGGATGGGTATCAAGATAATGAGTTTTCTTAAAGGCATGGAAAGAAAAAGGAGTTTCTTGGAACAAAAAAAGAAAACTATCTAGCAATACCCTATCCAAACTCCTGTGGTATTAAATCAACAAGAATTATAAACAGTGGGCCATGAAACCAGGGACTCTTTAGGGATTTATTTTTAAAAATGAAGCACTGTCCTGTGATCCAGCAACCAAACTGATTAAAATCTGGATATTTCAAATGGTCAGCATAGTAAGATGGTTTATTTGTCAAAGCATGTAATGCTAAAAATAATCAACTGAAAAAGCCACAACCAAACCTCTGCAGCCAGCACTGAATTAAATGAAATGCTGAGAATACTGGATGTTTGTAAATAAGCTGGTAGTTTGCTTTCAGTGCCGTATATATGTTATCCCAAACGGAATAAGAATGGAAAGGAGCTTTAGCTTGTGAATAGGCCCTCTTCAGCATTTTGCACTCCACTGACCTCCACTGTTGGTTTTAAGCACCACTAATGTTAAAACATTTAATTTTCTGTAAATGTCTGTTTACAATTACACGTAGTTGGTTTTTAAAACTAAGTGATGATTTTATATAAATGGTGCTCTACAAATACCCTATGGGATTATGTAGAGAAAGTTTAAACAAAAAGGGAATTGTTTTTCCTTTAGGATGTATTACATCCTTTTTACTTTCTTCAAGTTTTGTTTTGAAAGTTTTTCTTGCATTTAATATTGTGCTGTAATTGGAAATATTACTGTGTTTTCTGGTGGCTGATTTAACCTACTCATTATGATGAGAAGCAGATGAGTCACTTAAATGCAGTCTAAAACACATAGTTGAACATCCTGTTATTTTTCAGGGATCCCTTGGTAATATTTTATTTCTTACTATAAGAAATAATGCCAGTGTTGTATGGCAAGCTATGAAAATGATATATTACAAATTTTAAATGATTCTTGGTATTACACAAGATAACCTGTGCAAAGTACTTGTAACAACAAAAGTAAAAAACTGCTAAGTTATTGCCAAAAATATTTTTCTTGTGTTCTACAAGTTTACAGAAAATTTACTAAGTATCTTACATATATATATGCTGATGTGCAGTACAGAAATCAGTGTGACAAGATGATAAACAATATAAAACAAGGTATTTTTATTTTTTAAAAAAAAGTCATTTTTACCCTATAGAACGTATTTCTGTATTTATAGTTTTTCAAAAAAAATCGATTTTCTTTTCTGTTTCAGGCTTTGTAATTTATTTCAACTGCTTCATTTTTAGAGCTGAATGAGTATACCAGTGAAGATGAGAGGAAAAATCTGCAAAAAAAAAGGCATAGGGAAGTTGTTCAGCAAAAATGTTGAAAAAGAGCAAAAAGCATGTAAAATGTTCAGATAGAGAAGAAAGAATTAATGTGTGTATTGACTTTTTTTTTTTTTTTTTAATAATGGCCTTAAACTTTTCTGGAAGCATTTCAAATAAATTACATTAAACCATTTTGATTTTTATTTGGTTTGGTTGGTTGTGCAAGAAGGCTACAAGAAGATTTCAGTGGTACACGCAGCGAGGCTTTAACGTGAGTGACCAAAGCTTGTATTTTGTTTCTCATAAAGTGGTACATATTTGGATCTAATTTGCTAAATGCACACTAGTAACAGAAACAAGTCACTGCGCTCAATTCACCATATTCCCCAAAGTTTTGTATGGCATAATTAATTTAGTAAGTAGGTGGAACAAAAAATTTAACATCCTGTCATCAGTTTCTCCCTCATGATTCCTCGTGGGTCACAACTGAGATGATTAATTTTGGGGTATGCAGAAGCCACCAACCAGCCAGGAAATCTCAGAAGATTAATTTACATTTGTTTACTATAATTTAGCCACCCACTTACTGTTTAGCATTCTGGAGTGCAAGTGTTTCAGTTGTGCTTTGTAGTCGACACGTACTTAGCTACTGATTGATCTAAGAAATCCTAATGATGTTGGGTTTTTCTCTTCAAATCATCCTAAGAATTAAGCTTTCCAGTTTAAGAATACTGATATCATGCTGGATTTGGTAAGCTTGTTTTAGTTCTAGCACTTTTAAAATGCCACTGCTTTTGAAAGGATGCCTTTTGATTGTGGCAGGACGGTGGTGGTGGTGGAGGGGCAGGATGGGCTTGGACAATAAAAGGTACCAAAAAGGATGGGTAAAATGTAAAATTATGAGTGTAAAGTAAAGAGGAAGAGTAATATACATAAATATGTTCAAGTGATTGTCACAGTCAGTAATCCTGGTGTCCAGAGGGGAGTCTGAGAGGTTGCAGCAGTGAAGAGGCAAGAGGCAGTGAAAAGCCTGAGGTGCTTCCATGATGACCACTGAGGAGATGACAAAATGAAGAGAGGGATGCAGACACTCATCTAAACCTGAGGTATGAGCACTCTGGATCTCACACTCTGGGAGAAGGGTGAGTGATGAGGTGGAGGTCTGAGGTGGCAGATCCATCCCTTTGTGGCAAATCTTAGCAACCTGTTTGCTCTTCTGCTCCTGATGAGGACAGTCAGTGTAGCTGTAGCTTGTGAAAGACCTGATGGACCAGAAGCAATACAGGTAAAAGCAGAGATTGTCTGGACTGAGAAAGAAAGGTGAACAAAGAGAGTGGCCTTGGGACTCTCTGAGCTGTGTGGGTCCTCTGAGACTACAACACGAAATTGAACCGTCTGTGATCTTTGTTTCCCTAGATTTGCTCTGCAGCACTGAAAAAAACAAGGCCAGGACGAGGAGCAGGAACACAGAGGTCTGTAAGGAGACAACAGGACCAGTAAGTTTGAGATATGTGAAGCTCAGCACCAAGAATCAGTAGCCAGAATCTGGGTAAGGATAGGGCCAAAATTGCAGGGTAGAAAAAGTCCTTCTATTTAGCATCGACCCACCTGAACCAGGGCTTCTGCCTTAGGAATGCTTCTGTGGCAGTGGGAACCAGGTTGCTTGAAATTTCACAGAATTTCTGGATTTTGAAAGCTATGTCAGAATTTTCAGATGGCAGTTTAATGGATTGCACTTTTTGATAAAAATGGTGTTTTTTGGTGACAACTGCCAACTGCCACTTAACAGACAACTCTTGATTCCCAGGTTCTAAGAGAGTCTGAAACCAAGTTCTACATGTATGGAAGAAGATTTGTTTCCTTTTAAAAGGGGGCTTCAGATCCAGAATGGGCAGCTCTTCCATATTTAATGCTTATTCATGAATACTGATTTTAAAATACTGTGATGCGTTCTACAGGTTGGTGCTGCCATCTCTTGGAAATAACGGTGTAATTTCACAGCTGATTTGATTACATTAAATTCTAAATATTTTAAGATATTAAATGTATCAATTATAAAACAAAATTATTTTAAAAGTACAAGTAGATATTTTCAATCTTTTACCTGAGGATCACATATTTGTTACGAAAAAAAAAAGTACTAGGTGAATTTCTGCTACTAATTCCTTGTTTTACAGAGCGAGGTCAAGACTACTGCCCCATTTTATCTCACCTTTTAATATCGTAGGCATATTTTCTCCATGGCTGGTAAATGATACTAAAGCTCTTTCCAGGTGGGGAAATTAGGTTTTGTTTCTGAGTTTTCTTCTCTTTGCATGGTCTAGGAAGAAAGGTTAATGATACAGTCCTCCTATCTTTGATCTCCTGGCACCTGAAATTTAGTCAGCACAAAATAAACTCTTGTACTTTTGAAGAAATTAGACGTGATTTGCATCATTAGAGTAATAACGGAAAGTAAAATAGTAATTTATGGTTATTTAAATTAAATCGTAACAATATACTCAGATTGATTAATTTCAAATTTCTAAATTCAATTTTCAAATTTCTAAATTTGCCTTCATAAAAGCATACTGAAGTAATGTCTGGAGGAAGCACCCAAGTCTGCTCCTTAAGCATGCAACCCTCCCTTGTGTCTTATTTTGTGGCTCTTAATCTGATCTAAATCTGTATTACTAATGTGTTAAAATCACCTGATTTCAGAATCAAAGGGATCTACAGCTGCCTTGTACTGGGGTGGGAAACCACTTGGTGCAAGCCTGGGAGTCATGGTCGAATGCTTGGCAAGTACCAAAAACCACAGAAACCAGAAACTGGAGAGAGAATAAGGTGACAGATTTTATAACCTTTTTTTACTTCAGAGTATTCAAGTAATCTCTTCCTATGGTGGTTTTTCGCTGAACTGTTGTTTTGTGAACCGGAATTCTTGGTACCTGTTTGATATCTGTTGGGATTTAAGATGCACGGTGTGGTGCGGTATCTGGAATTGTTGGAGCATTTATCAATTAGTACCTAATAATTTTTGTGATGATGTCTCCCAGACTTAGGTTAATTAATGCATAAAAATAATTCTGCACAACTGCAAAGACATGCCTTGTTAAAGCAAAGGGATAAATGAGGAAAACTTAGTGTGTTGCTGGGTTAATAAGCAAGACTTCAGACTTTGTTTGGTCCAAACACCAATTGACTGAACTACTTGTGCACTGAAGACATCCACAGCCTGAAATCATCCACAGCTGATTTTAACAGCTCTGCCAATTGAAAATTGATAAAGCAGTTTGACATGTTTGGAGATGTATAATGGATCAACACAGTCTTAAGCAGGACCAGATTGGTATTTCCAACTTTTTTCTTGTATATGGAAATTCTATTTAAACAAGGTAAAGCACAACAAAATTATTTCAATAATATATCAACACATCTGTAATAATTCTCTTTATTCTCTTTTCTGAATCCTCACTGAGGCAGGACATCACATTCTCAGGAGACAGTGTTAATCTATCCGTAGGATGAACACTGCATTTGTGGGGTTTATTACCTCTAGATAATGGAACACCATGTTTCTGCAGTTAGATAAATACTGGGTGTTATGTTTTTGTAACTAATGTAAATTATAGTTACAGATACTAATTACCCTGTTTAAACTTGCTGGGTCCCCAAACACTTCTAAGAACTAGTACTAATTATTAGCTTATCTTCTTTCGACACCCTGGAGGCTACAACTAGCACCAGGCCATTTGTGAGGTGATAGGTTAGTTATATTTTCTGATTTACAGCTAATCTAAAAAGAGATTAATAAAAGGGCCAGATTAAAATATCTGTTCCTTGCACACCTTGCAAACAAGAAAACTTCCTCTTTTAAGGTCAGTGGCTGCTTTCGAGGTGACATATAAATAGCTACAGTTATGGGGATTGAAGGTAATTGGTGTAAGTAGCTAATGAATACATGCATTTGTTCAACAGCAGTAGTATACTTTTAACAAAGAAAACAAAATGATGGGTTTTTAATGTTTTGCTAGTTACTTGTAAAGCTAAAATCTGGTATTTGCATTTCCTAGGCACTGCAGGAATGGTTATTTTCAGCAGGCACTGTTCACTCCGTGCATTCCTGGGAGCTGCCAACAGCAGGTCTTTGCTTTGGCTTTCACATTTTCACATCCCTCTTGCACCAGAAGTTGTGAGCCTTCCAGGAACCTTTTGGCCTCCAATATAGGTTATTTAGTGCTGTTCTAACTCAATATGAGACTATGAAAGAATCCTGCTGAAGTAAATTAAGGGGGTTTTGAGGGGTTTTTTTGCCTGCCCTTCATAACCATGATAATGTACTTCTATTCTTCAAAGGTGAAATGTTGTCATTTTGTCCAGAGTCTTAGAAAAAACCTTTGAATCTTAGAGTAAGAAGTACGCGCTGGCACTCTGTGCAGTGAACTTGTCGTTCGCGTTGGGAGTTCGCCCAGACGGCTGTGCCAGCCCGGGAGCCGGGGCGTTCCTGGGCCCGAAATGCCAGGGCGGGTTCGTGCCCAAGGGGGCAGGTTCGCTGCGGGGGGAGCCCGTTCCGGTGCGCCCTGCCCCGGCTGCGGGGCAGGAGCCTTGTGCCGGCTGCGGCCTTCCCGGGAGCGCGGCGTCCCCTCAGGGCAGCGCTCCGGCCTCGCTGCCCCCGCGCTCCCGTGCCGGAGGCGTCGCCGCTTGGCGGGAGAGCGGCGGGTCCCGAGCGGTGCCGCTTGGTGCGAGCGGCACGTTCCGAGCGGGTCTCGAGCGGTGCCGGTGGGCGGCGCAGGGGGTCCCGAGCAGGTCCCGAGCGGTGCCGGTTAGTGGGAGCAGCGGGTCCCGAGCAGGTCCCGAGCGGGGCGGGGTGGG